>CAMOHE010050961.1:43280-217076 GCA_946598075.1 Artocarpus hirsutus
AAATGCTTTAACCAAATATCATTTAATAAAGAAAGCAACGTTATGGCTCGTTGAATACCTCCAGCCATAGCAAGCGCGTTAGACTGCCTCAAATATGCATCATGAAGAAAATAAATTGTAAACAGTAAAGAGGTGTAGACTTTCAAGGTACATCTCAGTTAAGAAATTTCCCAACCAAACCCATGCATTTGTTAAGGGACCCAAGAGAATTGCATGCAAACAATGTGCAAAACTTAATAGAATATCGCTTTTATAGACCTGGAATTTAGGGTCATAGTTTTGAGCCAATGTGTTAGCGAGCATACGACTCTGCTCCATTGCAGCTAAGTTTGCCATATTTGCACCTCCCATACGGTCCATGGATGTCAATTGAGACTGCTCCTGCCACCAAAATTTCCAAGATGAAAAGCAATATACCATGCATGGAAGGCTGTCCATGATACTTGCAACGAATGGCCATGAAACAATGGAACAATTTATAGAATTCAGGTTTAAATTTCAATATAGGCAAATTTTGAATATTTCCTTGCCTGCTCAAATTCTGAGGCCCAACCATTAGCGCCATGTTGTCGTTGAAATGAGTGTGCCCAAGCATCAGGATCACCATGTTCTATCCGATGCTGTCCAAACTCAGCAACCCATCCATCAGTAGGATGCATAGGCTTTATGATGCCTTGGGATTCGTTCCAGTAGTCGTCCAGTTCGCGTAATCTCGTATTTATAGGTGCCTTAACCTGGCCATTGTTGTCTATATCCAAAGAACACAAAAGGGCATTCACCTGGCCAATTAACACCATCATTATAAAATTGAGTTTGACGCCATTGCTTTCTTTACAAAGAAGAACAAATTATAGAGCTCAAGCTTCTTGTTGTTGTTGTTGTTGTTGTTACAGGGACACATTATAAGGCTGAGCTGGGCCCAAGAAACCAAAACAAACTCTAAAGCTTGTTAGATGAAAAGAAGGCAACAGAAGATTGAAACCTGTGCGTTTATAAACTCTTCGCCTTTATCAGCGAAGATGTGCCTGGCCATTATGCTGGTGCGATCGCGTATGCATTGTTTGTCGCCTTGCGACAATCCCAACATAGGAAGAGGAGCAGGACGAAATGGTATTCCGCCACGGCTGCTCTCAACAAAGGAGTGCAGAAAGTTGGACAGCACAGTCTGCGGTGGGCCTGCAATTCATTTGAAATAGGAGGGAAGTTAAAAAGTAAAGTAGGAAAACAAGAGCAATTCATTTGAGTTAGAGAGAGAGAGAGAGAGTTACCATCCAAAGGGGGTTGAAGGTGAGAAGGGGGTTGTAATTGTATGTCATCCCAGGCATCGGCAAGCGAGGAATGATCGGGAGAGCGGAAGGCGCCGATGAAATCCGCTCCCTGATGGAAACAACAAGTAATGAGTTGGATTAGACTAGATAAAGAACATTAAAATATTGGAATAATTGAAGCTGAACCTGAACCTGAACCTGAATTTCAGGCCTATCCATTTTACATATTGAATGGAATGGAAAGAAAATTGAGCATAATTAACATTTTCTTTTAAAGTTGAACCTGGGAGGTAGGATGCCAGAAAGGACGGTCGAACTCGGAACCAGGAAGCAGATTTTGGGAAGGAGGAGGTTGCTCCAAAAACTGAGAAGCCTCCGATGTTGACGGTGCAGACGTCGGAATCTCCTCTAGCCTTTCCTGTATCATTTATTTAATCAAAATACAATATACAACTACTTTTTCTTTTTCCTAATTGATCAAGGAATAAGGATTACCTTAGTCTTGGAAGAAGAGCCAATAAGAGCGTTGGCGAGAGCGCCCAGAGGATTTGATGAAGAAGAAGAAGAAGACGATGAACCTGGAACCGCACAAGCTGCTCCTCCTGTTACCAGCTCTCGCATCGCCATAACTTTATTCTTTATTTATTTATTCTAAATGCTAATATATATATATATATATATATGTATAAAATGTATAACCCTTCTCTTATGTATCTTCTTCTTCTGCTCCTGGTATTAGTATTAATTGGAGTTGGCTGAGGAATTATTTGTTATTTCATATAATTATTTTGGTGTGTGGTGGTCGTCGCTTTGGACTTGCGAAAAGCGATAAAGAAGAAGAGAGAGACTGCCTGCGTGTAAGCTGTTACGTTTTAGGTTGTCGTTTCTGCCACGCTAAAGCCCATAATGTGGCCCAAACCCTCCTTCACTACTTCCTAATAGGCCGCCCTGCAAACTCTTACATGTTCTCTCAGGGCATAATAAATAATCAAAAAGAAACATCAGAGAAGTAAATTCTCCTTTCCCAAAAGAAAAAAAGGAGTAAATTCTAGTTCTAGTATTTTTTATGCTAGTTAACTAAGGCATCTTTCAGTTTCATAGACTTAGACGGTTTATAAGATGTTTAAAAAAGTGATAAAAACTGTTAGTTAAAACTATTTTTATGGTAGTATGTGAAAGCTTTATATATTGTAGCAATTTTTTTTATTGTTACTGTAGCATATGAAAACTTTACACTGTTTATAACTGAAAAAATGATAAAAACTCAGTTCTCACCATCCTTTCAAACACTCTCTTAGTAGACTCGAGCTTGTATAATAGCCTACATATGTGTTTGATATCAGTGTTCTCTTTCTTAAATTTTTTTAACTCGGGTTAATATTTTATAATAAAAGTTAATTTTTTAAAAAAATATCATAACTTTTTTATTTGATATCTAATTAAGACGATTTTCTTTTCTATTCCTAATGAACTATCTATTTGAACAAAATTTTCAATTTTATTCTCTGTTTAAATAACATATTTGAATCCATTTACTAAGAGACAATAAACAGAAAGTGCTTTTGTACGAATAAAAAAATGGCTTTTAAAAAAAATGGTTTGAGACCAGAAAAAAATCACCTAAGAATAAAGATCTTCTTCAAAACATCTTAAAAAAAAAAATCATCTTATTCTGTTTTGAGGGAAAAAATCATCTTATTCTTCCCTTAAGAAAAAGCACCAAAAAATCCAAAATAAAAAATAAAAAAAAAGGGAAATAAAAAAATAAAGGCCGAGAGAGAGTGGCCGGAGCAGGCAGGCAGGCAGAGGGGAAAAGGAGAGGAGAAAGGCGGAGCCCTAAAATTCCAAACTCATATTCATTGGAATAGGAATGGCGTCGTCGTCGAGCAGTGGACTTACATTCAAGCTTCATCCGCTGGTTATTGTGAACGTCTCCGATCACTACACCCGAGTCAAGTCTCAGCTTCATTCTTCTGAGAATAATTCTAATGACAATGATTCTCCATCTTCTCCTCCTCCTCGCGTCTACGGTTGCGTCATCGGCGTTCAGAGAGGCCGTACGGTCGAGATCTTCAACAGCTTCGAGCTTCTTTACGATCCTTCCACTCATTCCCTTGACCGCACTTTCCTGGAGAAGAAGCAAGAGCTCTGTGTGTTCCTCCTTTTTATTTATTTATTTATGTATCTATTTTCTTACGAATTAATTAGGGTTGGTTCTCTCTTTCGTCTGTATTACTTGTGCTTAACAATTTCTTATCTGTGTGTGTAAATGATTCTCAGATAAGAAGGTGTTCCCACACTTTTACATCCTGGGCTGGTACTCCACTGGAACCGACGCTCTCGAATCCGACATGCACATTCACAAAGCTGTATTATTTCTTTCTTCTTCTTTTTTTAAATTTTTTTCTGAAAAAAATCCTTCTTTTGTAACTGTAATCAATCAATCTCTCAAATCCTGTAATTTGTTAAATCACAGTTGATGGATATTAATGAAAGCCCCGTGTACGTGCTGCTGAATCCGTCCATCAATCATGCTCAGAAGGATCTCCCTGTTACCATTTTCGAGAGTGGTATCTGCATTTTATTCCTATTCCTAACCAATGATTTCATTGTATTTTTATTTCTGGATGTTCAGAATACTAAATAAATTAGCTTTTTTTTTAGAAAAAAACAAAGGTCTGATTGCTTGATGAGATCCCTAGTTTAGCACTTATATAGCTTGTTTCTTATTTGTATTACTATTACTATTTGATTTGATTTGATTTTTCCTTTTTCTCTGTTCGTTCACATTTGCAAAATTAAGAGCTGCATGTCATAGATGGAGTACCGCAGCTAATCTTTGTTCGCTCAAGCTACACTATTGAGGTCACACCTTCTTATTTATTGGATTTGTACTCAATCACTTGTTATGTTCGTCCTAACTACTGCATTTACTAACGAGGCTAAGTGTAACTTACGCTTTGTTTTTTATTCACTATTCCAATTGAAAGACTGTAGAAGCAGAAAGAATCTCGGTTGATCATGTTGCCCATCTTAAACCATCCGATGGAGGTTCCGCCGCAACACAACGTCAGTCCTCATCTCTTTAATCTCATAACGATAATCATAAGATGAGATGAGACAAGCGTACTGATATTATACCTTCAATGTTTGGTTGCAGTGGCTGCTCATCTTACAGGCATACATAGTGCCATCAAAATGCTAAATACCAGAATAAGGGTCCTTCATCACTATCTGCTTTCTATGCAGAAAGGTATTATATCATATGCACGTACAGACTTGCTATACTCGAACTCAGATATATTTTTTATCCTCCTCAATTATATATGTATAAATATGAAAGACATTAATGTTCTTTCTACTTTTTTTTTTTTTTTTATCATTTTGTTTATTACTAACAAAAATACCGGACTGGACTGATGCTTTAGTTTGTTTATGTTCTCTCTGGATTTGTTAGGTGAAATTCCTTGCGAGAATTCGTTGCTGAGACAAGTCTCGAGTCTTCTCAGAAGGTTGCCAGCCGTTGAATCAGGAAAATTTCTAGATGATTTCTTGATGGTAAGTGTTGCTTGTTTCTTTTGCACGACTCTTGTATACCTATTACATAAGCGTATATTGCCTATTTGTTCTGCAATTGTATTCATTACTAAAAATGGGAATCTCAACTCAATAACCTGTCACCTACAAAACCCTGCTAAGAGTATGGAATTCTTTAAAGAAAGATAATGAAGTGCAGAAAATAAAATTAGATCCAATGTTCAACAACATCCTAGTAGCTTAAACTTTTGGAGGATCGCATTCGATCATCATATCAGGAATTGACCTTCAATTGAAAAGGACAAACAAAATTTTCTGGTGTTTCTACTTACCAAAAAGGAAATTATTTTGGTCAATGTTGGAAAATCAAATAACCATGATAAGGAACACACTTGAGGCTGCGGATAGCTACTTTGTAGCAATTGGTATTGTAGAGTGGAGCTGTGGAGGATAAGATTATAGAAAGAATGAGTGAAGTGGTAATTAAAAAGAAAGGAGGGCTTATTGCACTTTGATTTGAGAAGTAACTTGCTAATATATTAAATTAGGTTGACCGACTGTCTTGTTATTATTATGCCCATGGATGGCTTTATTGCTCACGTTGTCTAAAGTTTTACCTTTTCTTATAGGAATATAATGATACGTTGTTGATAACATACCTGGCCATGTTCACCAACTGCTCGAGGTATGATACCTGGCTTTCTTGAATCTGTTGTAATTTTTTTTCTTTTTTTGGCTGGAATGAATCTGTTCTAATTTTTATCCCCTAAATTCATGCCTTTCCTGTAAAAACTTTAGATGCTTGTTATTTCAATGCGATAAGAGGAAAGAATATAGTACTGGTGAAGTGGGGTCTAAACATATCTGTGCAACTGTTTGTACTTACTAACCTGCTAGCCTCGACTTAGGATGTAGTTAGCAAGGGTTCGAACTTTATAGTAGGCTCAATAGGGAATTAGTGGAAGGATTTTGGGATCTATCATTGTCTGGTAGGAGAGAAGAGAGGAGGGAATGGATTGGTTGAGGGATTTCAAATCCTTCAAAGAACCCCGATTTTAATCTTTCCAAATATGAAGCAATTAGAGTAGGAAATCCCTACCAAACATAACAAGAGAGAGGCTCTCCCCTTCCTTATTATTATCCTCACCTAGGTCATGTGTTTCTTTCCCTCTTTGCCATAATTTGGTAAACGTGCAAGGGCGCTCATGTCCAGTTACCATACTAATTATGTTCACTCAAATGTACTTGCCAGAGTTTGTAGAATTTGTTGAAGTTTAACATATCATGTATCGAGTAAACTATAACGATGAACACAAGGATAAATAGTAAACTCCATTCTACCAAATTCATTTTTTACAAATGCTTTTCTTGTTTTGAAAATTGATGTTTGTTTTTGTGTCTATCCCAGCACAATGAACGAGCTAGTCGACAAGTTCAACACGGCTTATGACAGGCATAGTCGAAGGGGCGGGCGGACTCCTTTTTTCTGAAAAAGGGTTACTCGTTTATATGATAATATCAGTAAGTTGACAGTAGCGAGTGGTGCTGCTTGTTTGAAAGTCGCACATTCAAGCTTTCAGAAATTGTGTTTCTAAGACGTTAAAAATATAGGAAGAAACGAGATTTTGAGGGGTTTTTTATGTTCCTTTTGTTTATTTAGTTGTGCGTAGCGTCCTGGTGGGAAGATATGTTTTGGAATTGGGTGGGTGTTGTGATTATTGCATATTTGATGGAAATTCATCCCAATTCAATCGTCTTGTAAGGGATCAAAAATCAATCCGTTTCTGGTTTTGCTACGGGTCCAAAAGAAATTTATTTGTTGGCACTCTTAAATCTAGAAAACATGATGAGAACAATGGTGATAGAAAAGTGTTGGGGCCTGTGGATCTTTTTCTCTGGTTGGTATAATAATAACAAAAATTGTTGAGCAATTCTGACAGCAGTTTAAATCGCACAACAAAGATTTCTCAATTCCCAATCAAAAAGTTCAAATCATTACAATTTGAATCTGCGAACCAAACGCGACCTAGCTCAGTGGCATCATTCCTCCTTGTCTCTTGTTCACAAACCGTTTTCTTTTTCAACCTTGGGACGTAAAGCTAACATAAGAGAAATAAAAACTCAAAAGAGGGCACTTCAAGAGCTAAAAGACTGCCTTATATGTGTTAATCCGCAAAGCTCAAAAAATTACTCAAAAAAAAAAAAAGCCAGCAACGCTTGAAACCTCCCAATTTGAGTTAGCAATTGATATTTTGACTCCTCGTCAATGTACCAGTGTGTGTTACACTTACATGTGCTTTGCCATGGCAACAAGCACAAAATAAGAAAAAGATACAAAGAAAAGGAGTGAAGTGACATATTGGACATGAAAACAAGAGTCATTTCCTAGGAAATGAAATATGAATTGAGACAAATCTCAACTTTTATTGTTTTTGATGTTGTAATTGTAAAATCTAGTTCAAACAGAGAGCTCTGTTTTGGAGATAAGAATGCCATCACTATCTGCATATAACCATTCACCATCACGTATCAAGGTTCCTCCAATGTGGACAGGCACATGCTTCTCCCCGACTCCTTTCTTGTTGGACTTCACAGGATGAGATGCCAAAGCCTTGACCCCGATATCACAGCCGTTGATCTCATCAACATCTCTGATGCAGCCATTTACCACAATCCCAGCCCACCCCATGTTCTTAGCAAGCTGCCCCAAATTGTCCCCAACCAAAGCACATCTCATGCTCCCTCCTCCATCTATCACCAACACCCTTCCCTCTCCTTTGCCCTCCAAAGCCTCCCTCACCAACACATTGTCCTCAAACACCTTAAGCGTCACCACAGGCCCCGCAAATGCCCTGCACTGCCCATATGTCTTGAACACCGGCTGCAGCACACGCAGCTCCCCGCTCGCCAGCAGCGCTGCATTGGTGTCGCATACTTCTGCAGTTGCCAGTGCTGCCATTTTCTTTTACTACATGGAATTGAATAAAACGGAATGGAGAATTACATGATATTCATTTATCATTTATAACACTTGAGTTTTCAAGCACTACAATATCCTTTTCATAATCCATATTCATCACTAACACAAGAAGTGTCCAATGATAGTCAGATAAACTTTGAGACAACTATCTTCAACAGCAGAAAGTCCCCATTCTAGCATATATTTTATTTGTAAACTAGCAAATGCAATTTATAATTATGCAATAAGAAAACGGAATGCTTAGAGGCAAACAAGTTATTCTTTCTTTCTAAATTATGGCACGGAATCCAACGAAGTGGTTGCTCAATTAGAGATCACAAGATTGTAACTTTAACACGCACAAGAACAAAAGTAAGGGACTTAGCAATAAGAAGAGATTGAAAAATAAATAAACAGGTAAGATGGAGAATAACATAGTTGCAGAAGATGAAGCTTACCCAGAATTAGAAAAGGGAAGAAGAGTCTTGTTTTGGAGGGTCTCTCTCTCTAGACTCTCTTATGATTTCTCTCTCCCTCTCCCCGCTGTCCCACGGCCACGAGCACAACTAGGAACTTTCTGTAATATGAATGAACGTATATGGTGTATCCGCAACTGGTCTTTTTATAATTAAAGTAATTAAATTTATCGTCTTTTACAAATAGGATAGCAATAGGCACAGCAAAGAAAAACAATGGAGGATATCATCTTTTTTTATTATTATTATTTTTTATAACGAAATTCTGATGATCCAATGGATGGCTGTGATTCTGTGACGGTCAAATGCAGAAATCTTATTGGTTTGTGTGCCCTGACTCACATAGTAATCCCCACTGAAGCTTGTTAATGTCAGTCGTCATTATTGACTGTTAGTTGTTTTGCAATTTAACTCCGGGGACGGACCTATTTTCAGACGATTAGACCTGGGAATTTTTAGATTAATTGGAACCACGCTTCATTATAAATAAAACATACATGTGATCAGGCCTGCTAAAACGTGACATAACTTTTTCTTCTTCTTTCTTTCTTTTTTTTTTGAAAAGAATACGTGCGAAAAATTCTGATCAAGCAAAATTGGTAAGAAAGCTGATGTCAGATGTGGTTTGTCTTATTTTTATTTGGGAAAATTAGGTGAATAGTCCATTTTAGTTTAATTTTAAAATAAATACTGAACTTTTTAAAAAAATTAATAAAATGAGTGAACTTTATGTCAGCTAAGGAAATGGTCTTTTTTTTTTTTTTTTTTTCATGACAATACGTCATTGATTACCATCAATACATCACTAATTAATTATAGTTTGTTACTGATAATGTAGTACTTGAACATTTTTTGTGTATTAAAAATGATTATGTTAAGCAAATTATGTACAAATTTTGTGAGCCAAATTTTATGTTCAAAAATTTGTTAAGAATTTAAGAGTTAATTTTGGTGTCACGAAGATTATTATTTAAGTCTGATTTTTATGAAAATTTTCATAAAGGTGAAAATAAGATTTTTGAAATTAAAAATCATATCATAATCTTAAATAAGGAAAGAATGATATGAAAATAAGTTAGAAAACTTAATTATTACAATCTGTTTTATAAAAAAATTTAAGACAAAAATACAGTATAAACAATACACAGTATTGGAAATCATGTAGTATGAGAAAAGTGTAGTGTAAAGATTACATTGATAAAGTTATACAGTAAAAGAATTATACTGATAAAGTTAAATAGTATAGAAACTACACAACATAAAGTTAAACAGTATGAAAATTATACTGCATAAAGTAATACAGTATATAAATTAGATTGTGTAAAGCTAAGCAGTATAGGAATTACACCGTGTGGATGACATGGAAGCTTGTGGACCATGAAACACAGTGTAGAAAAGAATACTAGTAGTATGAGACATATACAGGCAGTACATGAAAAATATTATCAGTATAAATTTCGACTGTTAAAAAGTTTCTGTGGGATGTATCTTGATGCCAAATTTTTCATGCAAAAGGTCAAGAAAAGAAAAGAAAAGAAAGAAGAAAGAAAAACTTTTCCTTTCTCCTCCAAAACCGACCACTTCTCCATGGTTCGCTCCAAAAGTTTCTCAATGATTCAATCTCTAATGAAGTTCTACACCAAGTTCAAGTGATGATGATCAAGATTTACCACTTTTAAGGTAAAAATCTCAACTTTATTCTTGTGGGTTCTTGGTATTTTCTTGAAGTTTTGGATGGGATTTTTATAGGAGATGTTATGGATTGTTGTTAAGGATTTAGAGAAGCTATCAGGCACATAAGTGGTGGATCAAAAGTTTGGAGGAATTTTAGGTAAAATCCTTAACCCTAGTTTTGGTTTTATTTCTTTACAACAAGTGTTTATTGTAATGATTATGGACTTTGATATGTTAAATAGACTCTATGGCATGATTAGTTATGTTTTATGATGGTGATAATGTTGATGTAAGGTTAAGGAAGTAGGGTTTTTGGGTTAAAAATGAAAAGATTATTAAACTTGTTAAAATATAAAATTTAACTAGTTTTTAAGAAATGATATTTTTGAGGGCCTTAGAGGCCAATTTATTTTCTAAGTAAAGTCTAGAATTTGCCAAAATAGTGAGTACAACTATTGTTACGAACAAAGTTTTGTAAAATTCTAAAAGGACTAAATTGCAAAGATTTGCAAAAGTTCAATAGATTTAAAAATCACCCGAAAAGTCTACATAAGCTTTGAAATTTCAAGAAAGTTAAAACATAAAAGTTGTAAAACTTTTCAAAACTGTTAAGGCAATATAGACAATTTGTCAAAAATCTATATGGTTTGTAAGTTATGAATTTTACCATATTTTAAGCACAAAATTTCGTAAAATAAGAACATGTTATGGAACAGTTTTGATTAGGCTAAAGGGTTTAAGGAAGTTCTAATCCTTGAAAAAAAAACTAAGTGCTTAAGTATGAAACGTTTGTTTTTGGTCCTAGAGGCACAAATGTAAAGATTTTGTATTTCGTGCCAAAATCATAAAATCGTGTGAAACTGGGTCTTTACTAAAAAATGTTGGTTTCTTGCACTACTATGGGTGGTGAGTAATCACAAGTTCTAAGTTTGAAAGGATCAAAAGTTTTTATTATGAAAGAGAATTACATTAAGGTTGAAATTGTCAAGATTTTCGCATTACAAGTCAAAGCTGTAAAATTTTGATAAAATAGATTTTAACAAAAAAATTGATGTTTTGTTTTTTACAATGTTACAAGAAGTAAATAAATGTAAGTTATGTTTTAAATCGGTTTTGAAAGTCTTCTAGGACCTATCAAAGGCAATCATTTTCGATAAAGCAGCCAAAACGGACCCAAACACCCGATTTCGGAAAATGCCCTAAGTAGAAATGTTTTTGAACCAATAAGTATTGGGATGGTAAAGTTAAGCAAAGAATTTAGTAAAATTACGAAGTTTACAAAAAACCAGTTAAGGATAAAATTATCAGTTTTAAGAAAAATGCTAAAATGGAGTTGAACACTCCGAATTAGCAAAATGCTCTTAGATGAAAAATGTACTATAATATGTTTAAGTAATGAAACTATCGAGTAAGATGGGAAATCTAATTAAGGAACATTAAAGTTAAGTAAAAAGAAAGGTAACCTGATGGATTACAAAGTTAAGTAATAGGAAAAGTAACCTGGTGAATTACAAAGTTAAGTAAAAGGAAAGGTAACCCGGTGGGTTGCAAAGCTAAGTGAAGAGAAAGGCAAACCAATGGAATACAAAGTAAAGGAAAAGTAAACTGATATGATACAAAGTTAAATAAAAAGGAATGAATGGTTAATATTTAAGTTCTATTATTAATCGAGTAAATTGATAGTAAGAATGGTTAGCTAATAGTCATGTGTTGTTTGAATAGAACACAAAAGCTACTAATAAAAGAACAAGGAAAATGAAATGGGAATGCTAGAGCTAAGACCAAGTAAGTTTCAAACCTCACCTACATTATGAAAAAGTTGATTTTCAATGCTTTAAATATGTTTAAAGTATGTGTTGCATTGTTATACATAAAGTTTTAAAGATTAAGTTAAGGCTTGTAATGTATTTGTAATTATTATGTTTAAAGAATTTTTGCGTGTATTATGCATCATGTTTTAAAGTTCAAGTCATGATTTACAATATGTTTGCATTTGCTATGTTTAATGTTTAAACACTAAGTTATAGCATACGATACATTAGCATGTGATATGCTCACGGAAGTTAACAAGATGGTAAGCAAAGATGATAAAAAAGTGTTGTACTAGCCTCCTTGATGGTGGGTATATAAGTTATGTTAAAATTATAATCTCGTTGTACGATGGTCTTAAGTCTTCTACAAGAAAAGCATTATATTTATGATTTTATAATTGATGATGTTAGTACAAATACTAAAGTTTATAACATAAAAAAAAAAAGAGAAGCATGATGATAACAATATAAAGTGAGTCATGAATGGTAATAAGAAGCTCATAATTAAAAGTTCATAAATGAGCATAAATGAAATCATGTATTATGATCTTGCTTGTATTCTTTGTTATGAAATGTTTATGTAATATGTTTATGAAAAACATACTGAGAAATGTTTTATGATAAATGTTGGTGAAAAATATTTTATGAAAAATGTTTACAAGAAAAGGTCTATGAGGAATGTTTTATGAAAAATGTTTAAGAAATGTTTTAGGAAAACGTTTATGAAAAATGTTTTATGAGCAAGGTTTTTAAGAGAAAAGTTTTATGAAAGAAAAAAAGTTAAAATGATTTGTGAGATAATGTTTGAACTTACTAAGTATCTCATTATAAGTTCCTTCACGTTGTAAGTAGTCCTACGGAAGATCAGTATGACTGGTTAAAAAGCTTGATGCTGTAATAGACAGATGTGAATATTAGGTATGGATACCACTACAAGAAGTCTTCTTTCATAAAAGAAAAGTTTATTTTCCACTATTTAACATAATGTGTTAAAAGTTTTAAGAAAGTCAAAGTTTTAAGAAAATTTTTTAAGTTTTCAGATATATTTACGAAGTGTTTTAAACAATTACAAAGTTAAGTTTTAAGTTATATTTTAGTTCACAATGCAACAATAGCTGCAATAGATTTTAAAAGAGGTTTAAAAGGTTTTATCAAAGTGCATATTTCTTAGTAAGTGTAAAAAATATTTTATATGATTTTAAAGTCGAGTATTGAGCTATATCTCAATTACGGTTGCAACAGAAGTTGCGACAATTTTAAAGTATATTTAAGAAAAAAAATTATCCAGCGTTTTCTTACTACGTGAGTAAGATTAATATTTAAGAAAAGTACGTTTAAAGTTAAGAAACAACGTTTAAGAAAGTTAAATAACGACCTAAAAAGATGGGACATTATAGATAAATCGGTTTATTATTAATTTATCAATGAGTTAACGATGCCAATTCGGTAAGTTATTGAATGAAATTGTTTAATCATTAACTAATATTGATAAATCATTGATAAACTGTTAAGTTAATTAATAATAAACTACTAAGTTAATCAATGATAAATTATAAATCAATATATCATTAATTAACATCAGCACATGTATTATTGATTAACAAAAATTCCCCCTTAACTTAGCACTTTCAATATTATTGTTTCTGAACTTCAAAACATGACATATGTTCCCCTTGATCTATGGAACATTAATAAACAAACTCCTTAAATCATGATAGAAGGAAAAGGATAAAGTATGGACACTAGAGTGATAAACAAGTGAGTCTTAAACCTCACCTTTAGTATAAAGAAAAAATAAAATGATTTTGAAATGCTTTATATATGTTTAAATGTGTTGTATTTGTTATACATGATGTTTTAACGACCAAATCATGATTTGAAATTTAGCTCATAAAATTTGTACATAAATTACTTAACATAACCCTTAATTTTTCCATATATAATGCACTAAAAATTCTTAGATGTCACAAAACCCACATCAAAAGGAGCCATTCTGGAACATGCCTAGAAAAATAACCTAAAACGAACTAGCCAATGAATGGCTGGTGGTCATTTTTAAATATCTATAGATGTTTGGGAGAGTAGTTTTAATCATCAGTTTGGGGTTAAGAATTATAGCATATGAGAGTCTTACATTATTCATAGTTCAAATCATTAGTTTGAATTATTCTTTCAAATACCCTACTAGAAACAGTCAATGATTGACTTGACCAAGATTTCTTACCTTTTTTTATTCTTCTTCTCCCATAATGACGTTTCTTCTTCCTCACCTTTTATGACGTCCCACCTTGTTCTCCCGCTCCCTCTTCTTCTCATTGCCTTAAGTTTTTACGCTTAAAAAACCATCATTTTTTCAATTAATAGTGTACACAAGTGGAAAGATACTGTTTTGCTAAGAGTATTTTCAATGTGATGTTAAATTTACTACCAAGTATTAGTATAACTTATGAGAGGAAAAGTGCTGGCCAAAAAGTAACCACTTCAAGGGTAGCTCAACGAATGGGAGGGATGGGGCTCTGGGTTAAAGGTCCTTGGTTCAAACCTATCCTAGGAGTATTCATCCGGTGCCATTACGTCCCACACCTATCCAAATTAAAAAAAAAAAAACAAAAAACAAAAATGGTAGCTAGAAAGCATTAATTTCAATGCAAGAGCTTTGTTGTAGGTCCCTTTAGTTGGTTGTATGGGAAATGCTATGGTAGAGGACCTAAAAATTCTCCACCGATAGGAAATTTTGTTAGGACCTTTGGATTTTGATCTAATAATGAAAAAACCTAAAGGAGTACTAAATGTATAATAAACCCTACCACATACAAGCCAACACTAAATTTTAAACCTTTCTTCTCATTCATCTATATTTTGTCTCATTTTCACTTAAATTTCTCTATTTTTCATCCTAAAAAAAATCTCTATACTCTTCTATTTTCTTCTATTATGTTTGCAAGTCGTCATGCCAACCACCGGAGAGGGAGAGATCCTGTCGTAAGCCATCATGCCAAGCACCAAATAAGGGGAGATCCTGTCAATTGAGGCAAGGGCGTCGACCCTTTTTTAAGCCAATCAAGCCTCGTCACAAGCTGCCTTCCTCCATGCCAGCCAAGCCCATCAAATGTTGTCGAGCCCAACAAACGGTCGAACACTAAGATCTACCCCAAAAATCAATAAACGTCAAGATCTGGCCTGAAACCTAGTGAATGACGTCGATCTCTTTCGCTACCTCCATCCATGACGTCGCTTGCGAACCCAATGATTGTTGTCAATGATGGCGATTTGCATTTCCTCACTACAAATTCTGACAACAAGTCATTTATCTATTAACAAGATCGATTCAAAGAGGAACTCGGTTTTAGTGAAAGCAATGATTTTAGGCTTATGTTTTTTGTTGAATTTGATTGAAAGGATAAATCAAAGTTCTCAAGGTTGATCATTCGTTGCAGATCTGTGTCTTTACTTAATTTTTTTAATTTTGAAATTAATATGTGTTTTTCTTCTAATTTTTGGGTAAATTTTGTGATACTTGTGAATTAGATTGATTTTGGATAAAGGAAAATCCCCCATTTCTATCTATTGATGAGACAATGGTCATTGCCATATCCTTTTTTTATGCGTTGACAACAGCATTCTTGCGGGGAACGATTCTTCTCTTTTATTTGATATCATCAAGAAGCTTGACAACTAACTTGTGTCTTTCATCCGTTGCATTACTTTGTCATCATGGAGGTATCTCGCTCCACCTCTGGACTTCACCAAACCCAAACAAAGTATACTATTGAATTATTATCTCGTCTATCTTGCCCTAGGAAGTATGGTTTCGAAAGTGACTTTAGTTCGTCAGTTCAGGCTCAACTTCTCGCTTCTCGCTCTACGTAAGCGGACCTATAGGTTGCGCTGGGGCTTTATGCTCTTTCTTTCTGTGCGGGATGATGCCGGCGAGAGAATGGAATACATCAAGGCGGCGAACAACAACAACACAACTACATTTTCTCTTTCGCTTTTCCCTCCGTGAGATAAGCCCAGTGCATCGGACCGATGGATAAGAGAATGCACTAAGCTAGCCTCAAAAGCGCTTAGGCGCTCTACATACAATGTAGTAGACTTCATCAGAGACGTATCGATTTTTTTCTGATGGACCAAGAATAAATGCTTTGATCTTTGATTTGTGTAATTAGTTAATATAAATGTTTAGATTAATGTGTTTATTAATTCTTTAGGATCTGAATGAAAAAAAAAAAAAAAAGAGGAAGAAGAAAACTTTGGACTTTAATGTGGTAATTATGACTTCTCAATCAAAAAAAAAAAGAAAAGAAAGAGAAAACAATCAATCCTTTTGTTGTTCCCAAAATTAATTGACGTAAAATCTCCCTCTATCAATCCCATCAAATATTCCTGTAAAATATATGCAAATATCAGAATAACTCATTAATTTATTCATCCCTGAACATTGATACAGTCCTATTAAGCAGTCATTTTCTGTTAAAGATTGGTGATTAATGTTAAAAAGAGGGTCAAGAGAGAAAACAATACTTTAGCAAGTTAGAACTATGTGTAGTAGACACTGATGTTTAGAAGCAAAAGAAAAGAAAAGAAACGAAAACTTGTAGTATTTTCTTATCAACCATCGTAGTCATAATGAGAAAACTTCAAATCTTATCTTCAGAGATTTAGGGGGAAAAGAAATGAGTGATTTGGAAAACCACCATTGACTATTACAAGTTGGTCAGTGAAGTACAAGACCAAAAGCATTATCCATTCCATGTAATTAACTTGTTGAATTAAAGGGCCAAAAAAATTTAATTATATATATATATATATATATATATATATGGTTACTAGATAGATAGAATGATTAAAGAAATAATGAATTACATATTTATTTCTCCTTTCTAAAATTGCCCCAATGATAATAATGAGAACTCCTCAGCTTTTTCATCATTATTATGGCATTTCTTGATGATTAATTATTTGCTCGACAACATCAATGTTACCACTCACACTCAGATTACAAGCGATGTCTGCAGGCCAATGTCTGAGCGACCATAAATCTTTGCTGCTTCGCTTGAAGAACAACCTCACATTTACCTTTGACAATATGCTGCCATGTCATCCTTTATATATATATATATATATATATATATGTGTGTGTGTGTATATATATTCTTTTCACATTTTATCGATACAAAGATAAGAAATATATATCTTATAAATTTAGTTCTATTTTATTACTCTCATGATCCTTTGGTTTAGTAAAAAAAAAAAGATTAAGCAGAGAATATTTAAAAAGAAAAAAATTGTTAATCAGAAAATTTAAGAGAAGAGCCAAAAAACAAAAGAATACAAAAAACAAAACAAAAAATATATATATATATATATATGTATATTGTAGCAAAAAGTAATAAATAAATAAATATATAAATAAGCAAACGACAAAAAAAAAAAAAAAAAGAAAACAAACCCTATGCCACATGTCAACCTCATGTGCAAAAGCACATTCATACCATTATATATAATATAGATACTCTCTTGATTGTTTAGTTTAGTTAAAAAAGAAAAAAAAAGCGTAAATAATATTTTTTTTAAAACTAATTATAGTAAATAGCAAATTTTAACAATATTTGTAATAAACAACAAATTTATGCTATAAATAATATATTTAAAACTCTTATTTAAAATGAAAATAATTCTTATTTACATTAAAAAAGTTATTTACATTGTAAATTTTTTTTCTACTATATATATTTTCAAACATGTTATTTAATTTAAAAAGTTTCAAAAATATGTTATTTTTCTCACTCTCCAATAAAAAAATTTGAGCAGATAATATTTAAAAAGAAAAAAGTTGTTAATAGGAAAATTTAACAGGAAAGAAAAAACACAAAAATGAGAAAAATAAAGGACTAAATATGCAAATAGGAAAAAAGAAAAAAATGAAGCAAAATGTAAAAAAATGAATAGATAAAAAATAAACAAAGGTTAAAAAAAAGCGAAGAAAAGAAACCCGATGCTACATGTTAACTTTATGTGCCAAAGTATATTCATACTTTTATATATTCAAGAAGTCCCAAAAATATGTTATTTCCCTTATTCTCCAATAAAAAAATTAAGCAAATAATATTTAAAAGGAAAAAAGCTGCTAATAGAAAAATTTAAAAGAAATGCAAAAAATAAAAAATAAAAATAAGCAAACTAAGCAAAAGGTGAAAAGAAGACAAAAAAACCCAAAAAAAGAAGCAATATGTAAAAAATGAATAGATAAAAAATAAGCAAAAGTTAAAAAGAGAGAGAGAAGAAAAGAAACCTCATGCCACATGTGGACTCTATATACAAAACACATTCATACTTTTATATATAGTATAGATATATGTTGGCTATCAACTGTTTTGCAATTTTCCTTGGACAAACCTATTTTGAGACTATAATGTTAGGGAAATTTGAGGGTTGATTATTGTGCCAATTCTAAATGATGTTTATTAGAACTTTGGTTTAAACTATGTAGCTTTGATGGTAGTTTTGAATTGACCTTTAGAATGTAGAAGTTTAAAATGATAATAAAATATTACATTAAGTTTAAAACAAGATATATGAAATAGTATGGTTTATGAAGAAACGAAAATGAAAATAATAGACCATAACTAGAAACTATTGATACATCATATAATGAATATCTTATTCCTTCTCTAAAATATCATTTTTTTTTTTGGTCAAATATAACCTTCATAAATACATTTTTAATTGCTTAACCAAAATAATTTTCTTATATACCTCTATTTAGCTTCTTAAATATATTTTTCCTCCTTATTTGTACCCTTAATTATTTTTCTATTGGAGTTGTTCTAATCAAAATCATTTTTTCTCCTTTAAATATGCTTTACTTGTATACATATAATATCAATCCAACTAAAATACTCGTTTTAATCCTTTAAAAAAAATACGCATTTTAATACATATATTCAAGGACTGGTACATCTACTTTTTTTTTTTTTTTTTGAAATCTTATTTTCTTACATGCGGCTTAATAACATAAGTATTCTCCAAAAATATACCTTATGTAAATAACTTTCTTAAAGCATGTCTTTACTCTTATATATATATATATATATATATATATATATTGTATTGTAGTCTTCTAAACATTGTTTTTCAAAGAAAAAAGTGACCATTACAAATGCTTATCTTACTTGACCATCTTTTTCTTAGAGTCCACTTACATACTTTTTGCTCATGTGTATGTACCCTTAATAAAATTTTCCTCTAATTTGCATCCACTAGAATATCTTATCCTCTTAAAGTTTATAAAATAGAGTTTCGTTTGAGGGAGGAATAAAAGGGGATTTTAAGAGGGATAAAATAGTAAAAAAAAAATAGATCTTTTAAAAGTGAAGAAATTATGTTGAAACTGAATGATGATTTACATCTCAAATAAAGGGAAGAATTCAAAACGTGTATAGAAACAAAACATCAATATTGGGTGTCAAGTGTGATGGAGTTGCTTTTGCTTAAACAGAGGAGTGTAATTAAGCTCTTAGAATTCAAACACAAATTCATCATTTTTATACTAGATGTACGGGAGAATAGTTTAAGTGGTAGAATTCTAGACTGTTTTAAAGTTGATTGTGGTTTGATGATCCTACGTCTCAATGGAAAATTCAATAGACGTTTTGATGACTTCCCTTGCTTCTTCAACAACATATCTCATTCTTCGCTCCAACTACTTCCATGGAAGCATTACTTACATGAATGTTATCTTCCTTTAACACTTTCTTACTTTATATAATGTTGTGTATACGATAATATATGAAGAGCCGCCGAGAAGGTGAAAGGAGCAGCAGTGGCAGTAAGAAAGGAAAGAAGCAAAAATCCCCGCCAAAATAGCCTGTTGCCAAGCAAACAAGAAGTAGAAGAAGGAGAAGCAAAAGACTGAGAAGACCAAGCTGTCAACCGAGAAATTCCAGAGCTATACACCCCTAGTCGCTAGCATTGACGAAGTGTTGGCCTAGGTGAGTGGTAGGAATTTGTTGGTAGATCCACCCAAGCTGAAGGGAAGCAAGGCCAAGAAGGATCAGAACAGTAATTTTCACAAGGATGTAGGACACAACACTCGCGAACGCATTTAGCTCAAGGACCAGATCGAAAGACTGGTTAGAGAAGGACATTTGCCAGAATTCATCGAGTGAGTCATAATTCTTGGTTCTGTAGCCAAGAGAAACGACCAGCCGACTAGAGATGCATAGGCCCAACCACTCAACAAAAGTGGGAATGCCTCGAAACTCTCGAACATTGTTCACATAATCTTTGATAGGCCTGTTACAGGGGACACCTCAAGTGGACGGCGAGCTTATGCTCGAGAGGCTCGATTGGTCGAGAGGGGCGACCTCATGAATATGTCTGAACACATCAGCAAGATCTGTAGACAAGAAGATGTCATTATCACCTTCATCGAGGAGGAGACAGATAAACTTGTTCATCCACACAATAACGCCCTTGTATGTAAACTCTACATCACCAACAATATTGTCTGGGGAGTACTGATCGACAATGGCAGTTCGACAGACATTCTTTTCAAGCAGGCCTACGATAGGTTAAAGATTAGTAACGCCGCTTTTGTCCTAGTCCAAACACCGTTGTATGGCTTCACTGAAGATTGTGTCTGAGTAGTCAGAAAGGTCAGCCTGTCGGTCACTTTCAGAGAGGGGGCTGCTCGGGTAACATGCATCATCAACTTTCTCGTCATCAATAAACCTTCTCAATACAACATTGTTATTGGGCGGCCAACCTTAAATGCCCTAAAGGTTGTGGTTTCCACCTACCATCTTGTAATGAAGTTCTCAAAGGAGAAAGGGGTCAGAGGCATCAGATCATGGTAGAAAGGTTCTCGGGATTGTTATGCAAATTCTGTCAAAGAGGCTTCGGCTTGGCAATTGAGCATCTTGGCTATTTTATAAAGTCGATGAGATACAGCTTCCCACCGAGCAAAAGCCAAAGATGCTATTCGACTTAGACCTTCGGCTCCTGGAAGAAGAGGTAAGAGCCACGCTAGTGGAGAAATTGGTGTTATATAACTTGGACCCTGAGCATCCTGACTAAATAGTCCAACTCGGTTCTCAGCTGAGACCTGAGATCAGGGATGACCTAGAGGAGTTCCTTATGAAATTTAGGGATGTATTTAAGTGGTCCCATGAAGACATACCCAGCATCGACCCTAGTGTCATCTACCATCATCTCAACATTCGGCTCGAGCACAAACTGGTCATCCAGAAATGAAGAGCCTTTAATCTAGAGAGGTATGCTGCTATCAACAAGGAGGTTCAAAAGCTCCTGAAGGTCAAGTTTATCCGAGAAGTTACATACCTGGAATGGTTGGCAAATGTAGTCCTCGTCAAGAAAGCCAATGAGAAATGGTGGGTCTACATTGACTACACCGACCTCAACAAGGCCTGCCCCAAGGACTACTACATGAGTTGTTGAGTTTATGGACACATACTCCGGCTACAACCAAATCAAGATGGCTGAGGAAGATCAAATTAAGACTACCTTCACCATGGACTAAGGGCTTTTTTGCTACGTGATCATGCCCTTTGGATTGAAGAATGCCAAAGCAACCTACTAGCACTTGGTGAATAACATGTTTGATCGGTTGATCAGCAAGACCATAGAGGTGTATATAAACAACATGCTCTTCAAATCGGTTTGAGCAGTGGACCACATCGTCGATTTCTGGGCAAGCTTTGACATTTTTCGAGAATGCGGAATGAAACTCAACTAGGCCAAGTGCTTGTTCGCGGTTAGCTCAAGCAAGTTTCTTGGATTCATGGTGAACCAAAGAAGGATTAAGGTCAACCCAGCAAAAGCACAAGCTGTAATTGACATGCATTCTCCTTGCATAACCAAAGAGGTGTAGAAGCTGACCTACATGGTAGCTACATTGTCTAGATTTATATCCCAGTCTACCGACAAGTGTTACTTATTTTTTCAGGCACTCAAGGAGAGGTTTGAGTGGAGTAGGCAATGTGAAAAAGCATTTCAAAATCTCAAGAGGTGGCCACATCCCTGCTCCTGTCCAAACTTGCTCCCAGATAGCCATTTTGTTCCAAGGGTAGCCATTAAAGCACAAACGTTGGCTGATTTTATTGTAGAATTTACTGATGCTAAGCAGAGCACTCCTTCCGTCAAGAAGGGCCATGTCGAAGATCAAAACCTCCCCAACAATAGTGGAAGCAGCGACATTTCCAAGCTGGGGCCCAAATGAAAGCTCTTCGTTGATGGATTATCTTGTTTCGATTGGTTAGGCGCCGGTCTGGTTTTCACCAGCCCAGATGGTTATAAAGCAATTTACACCCTTCACTTCGACTTTAAAGCATCTAACAACGAGGCCGAGTATGAAGCGCTACTGGCTAGCCTTAGGATTACGCGAGACCTCGAGTTGGACCACATATGTATTCATAGTGATTCCATGCTTGTCGTCCAATAGGTTACCACGGGATTCCAAGCTTGAACAGAATCCATGACTGCGTATCTAAGAGAGTTTAAGGCATTGCTAGGGCAATTTAAAGCATTTTTTTTCAATCAAATCCCATGATCCAAAAATTCCAAGGCCAATGCACTTGCTTGGCTTGCCTCGAGACTAGGCAATAGTGAACTAACATCGGTCCTAATCAAGAGATTAACCGCGCCAATCATCACCAAAGAATTGGTTAACGTAGTAGAAGAGCAAGAAGCCACCTATATGGACTCGATCATCTAATACCTGACCACAATTGAGTTGCCTGGCGACTACGAATAGGCCAATCGAATCCGTAATAGCTCAACCCTGTATTCGATGATTGGGGGAAATCTTTATCGAGGAGGCTACACGACCTCGTACCTCAGATGCGTAGGGCTCGAAGAGGCTTAGTATCTAATGAAGAAAATCCATGAGGTGCTATGCGACAACCACACAAGGGGCATTCTCTAGCCCAGAAGTGCCTTCGTTAAAGGTATTATTGGCCAACCATGGAGCAAGATTGCAAAAAATTTACACAAAAATGCCTTAAGTGTCAACCGTTTACTCTGGCAATCGGACGCCATGCCAAGCCGCTTAGCTCAGCGACATTTGCTGGCCGTTTGTCAAATGGACTATTTACCTGATGGAACCACTTCCCCAAGCCCAATCACAGTTTAAATATTGCATCGTGGTCATAGACTACCTCACTAAGTAGGTGGAGGTCGAGCCTTGCACCAGCATGACTAAGGCAAAGTACACCAATTTTATTTGGAAGAACATCATCTACCGATTTGAAATTCTATAGACCATTGTAACAAACAATGCCAAGTAATTCGAATCATCAAGTCTCCTCTACCTGTGCGACCAACTCAGGATCAAGAAGGTGTTCTCCTCACCCAGCTATCCTTAGAGCAACGGGCAGGTTGACGCAATCAATGAAATAATCAAGGACAACCTAAAGAAAAAACTAAAGGATCTCAAAGGCACATGGATTGACTAGCTCCTAAAGGTGCTCTGAGCATACCGAATAATAATCCAAACTACCACAGGGGAGGCTCCATTCTCCCTTATCTATGGGGCCAAGGTAATTATCCCAGTTGAGGTTGGCCTATCGAGCTTTAGGATTGAATAGTATGACAAACTTTGAAACGTTGAAATCATGATATTTGAGCTCGATGTACTCAAGGAGAAAATATATCAGGTGATAATCTACACTACGACATGGAACCAGGTAGTTGCTCAGTATTATAACAAGCGGGTCCAACCAAGGAGTTTTAAAGTTGGTGACTTAATACTTAAAAAGGTCATTGTACAGCAGCTTAGGCTCTGGTCATTCAGACCAAAGTGGGATGGCCCGTTCAAAGTAATTGGAATCATACGGCCAGCCGCATATAAGCTCTCAGACATGGAAGGGAACATGCTCGGCTACCCTTGGAACGTCAAGCACTTGAGAAGATTTTATTGTTAATAAAAGCCAAAATCCTTTTTTGACCTTTGGCTTCATTCTTTTGTAACTAGGTTTGCAAGTAGAACCGAGATATAAAAAAGAAATGTTAATGAAAATACCCATCTTAGAGAATTCCTTTAAGCAATTCTATTTAAAAGGGCCTTTATCCCTGAAGAGGAAAGATCGCCCTAACTTCCATCCGGGGGACCAGACTGTAACTCCTGAAGAGGGGGAGTCATCTTAATTAACCGGACGAGGGGTTGGTTGGCATAATACTGACCACAAGTGGACTTAAAACACTAGTTCACTAGTCTGCCACCATGCGAACGACCCAGCTAAGAGTTGCCCTGACACGGTGATGATTCCAAGGAACAAAACTCTAGAACATAATTAAACTTGTAAAAGTTCAAATGAACTTAAACAAGTCTAATGGAGCTACAGAGTACTACACGACATTGTAGTTAACTTCACCCGAGAAGCTTTTAACTCGAAAAAAATGAAATTAACGTTTCATCTTTGAGAATCTTTTAACTCGGGAAAAATAAAATTAACGTTTCATTTCCGAGAAGCTTTTAACTCAGGAAAAATGAAATTAGCATTTTGTTTCCCGAGCAGTGTTTAACTTGTAACAAATGAAATTAACATCTCATATCTGAGAATCGTTGTACTTGAAAACTAAGATAAAAAAGTTGCGTTTTCGAGGAACAATAAACTTGCAGAATGAAAGTAAAATTTCATTCAAAATAAAAATATAAAACTGTCTTTGGGAGGTATAATTAACCGGGTACCTCCCTAGCCAGGACATAAGACAACTACAAAATTTTATCAGGCTTGGGCTCATCCCCAACATCTTCGTTCTTGCCATTCCAGTCCTCGACGTCCAGATCCACCATCGCATCCCGATTGGCTTGCTCTGCCTCCTCGTCCGCCTCTGGCTTGACTATCAAGGACTAGTCCAAGGCAACTGTCTCGGGACACTTCTCCAGAAGGTAGTCGCGCAACTCTATCATCTTGAGGTAGTACTTGTCCGCATACTCTGTGGACATCTTGAACTCCTTGACTGCCTGGACAAGTCAGCCAAGCAGGTCCTCCCTCAAGAAGCGCTCGTGTTCCTCCCTAGAGGCTTATTACTAGGCCCGAGCCTGGTTTGTAATGACCCGAAAAATTTAAACATTAATAACTATAATTAATTGAGGGTTTTTCCCTCATGACTTAGCTAAGTACTTAAGAAAGTACAAGTTTAACATTTATTAACACGCATATTTAAAGGTCTTAATAGCCGTAAGACCTTAGAAATAATTAATGTTGTGAATGCACAAAATTATGTGCTTTATTTATAAAACATGTAATAATGTAATGTTATGATAGTACATTAAAATAATTAGAAATAATTATTTGATGTGCTAAACTAAGAGTTTATGATTCATTAATTTTATACATGAGCCAAAAAGATGATGTTATTGGCAAAAGTAGAATTTCCAACTTACTAAGATTATGTAAAAATTCCTATGTGATATCAGTCAGTAAAAGAAACCTATATCGATACTGATCATGAGCTCCATACCATAAATTAAAAATGGTGAGCACCAAGTTCAAGGATGCAAGAATCCCAATGTTTTGAATGTGTATAGTTGATAATTGTACACATTAATAATTATGTAAGGTTTATTATTATTGTTATAATAATAATGACAATAATAATAATATCAATTGTTAAAATAATAGTGAATAATAAGAAAAAAAAAGAAGAGCATTGATGGAATCTATAAACGTTGATCTATTGGTAAAATGTGGACCCATAAATGGCTCTTTACAAGAAGTATTTAGTGAAGCACAAAATTGTGCTAAGTTTGAAATTTAAATTAAATTGACTTTCAGATAGTCAATTTAATTTACAAAACTTTTACAAATTACAACTATTGTTTTTAAAATGAAATTTGAAGTTTATAGTATGAGAATTTTTAATAAAAAGTATATGTTATAAATTTTGAAATTTTAAAAGTTAAAAATAAATAAATAATTATATTGAGCAAAGTATTAAATACATAATATCTTTCTTAGAATACATACTTACATATACATATACCTATGTATAAATATAGACACAGTTGTGAAAATAATTAATCATCAATTTTGAGGACAATTGTATCAAAGATTATTATTTCAAAATTAAATCACGAGATCCATATAGTATGGATAAAATAATGAGAATGATTTCTATGTCAAAATGAATATTGCAGTAACGCAATAATACAGCAAGAAAATTATAAATCTATGTGATTATTTTTAAAAGTGCAGATAAATTATAGTTTCAAAAGTACAGTTATGTCCACAAAAATTTAAAAGTTACAGACCAAATTTGATCTACCAGGTACTGCACGGTTTAGACTGTGTAGACCACAAAGTTGTCTATAAATACAAAAAAAAAAGACCAGCCAATAGAATCAGCTCGTCTCTCTCTCACTACTTTCTCTCTCTACTCACACACGCTCTCTCTCCTCAAACACAGTCTAGAATCCGACACCATTTTCGACACCTCCCACACCGTTGGAAAGATCTCAAGGAGCTGAGTCCAACGGTGTGCCGTGCCACCCACAACTCCACCGAAGCAGCCGTCACGCGCCAGTCAAAGTGGCCAGAAATCACAAAACTTTTCGGTGTGATATCTTCTCCGTCCGAGCTCTGATCGACACGATCTTGGCGTCAACGGACTTAGAATGAAGAGACGAAGAGAATGGCACCGATATTACAGCTCGATTTTGGCCGGAGGAGCTTCGCCGGAGCCACCGCATTCCACCGCCGCGCCACCCCCTCAATGCCGCTGTTCACGGTGGCGTTGTGCCACACTGCCACCACCATTGCACTCAGAGGGCGACGGGGAGCAAAACCCCTCACCCAATTTCACGCCACCGTCACTGTTCGTCGGAGTTCCACCTCCGCCGAACCGATTAACAGGCATGAATTATTTGATCTCGATAATTCAAGAAGTTTATCTTGAATTAATTTTATCACAAAATTAATTTAACCGATAAACAAACATGAATTATCTGATTTTATCAAATTTCAACCAATCTGATAAATTTGACATAAGTCACCAATTATTAGAAAAACACGTTATATCGTTATAGGATTTTTGTAAGCTAGCAAAGGGGACTAAATTGACCTATATCGTTCAAGCTCCCGATAATTATGAAACCCAATATTGTATATATACATTTCATAATTATCACCTCTAACACTACTCCACTAAAAGTTTAGAGCTGCACTCTCGAACTATATAAAATTACGAAGCCCGTATAGCTAAGTCTGCATGACATATCATAACATATCGTATCCCCATAGGATTATCCATAATCAGCTTAAGGACAAGTTCTGTCTTACCTTGCCGATTATTTTTCTCTTACGTTCCATTATCACACCATGGAAACTTACCATCCAAAGACAATATACCATTCGGTTACACATATGTATCTAAATGGTTGAGCGCTTTAGTTTTTTCAATTTCAAGATAACGCATATAAGAAGATACCAACTACTCTTAAAGAGGAGTTATGGATTCCATATCTATGAATAACAGGTCTACGCCATCAAGAGTCATGCCTTTAACATACCGACATGCGTACCATTATAAAATGTTGATGCCACCCTTTGGTACATCAAAAGACATAAGTTAAGACAACGGACCCACGATTCATATCAAGATTAAGATACAATACAAATGATTATCTAAGTAGATCGATTTGCCGAGACATAATTATTAATCCAAATCAATTCACTTTATGTCCCAATCCAATACATCGTCATCTATGATAAGGTGCCAAGTTTGTATTTACGGAGTCTACCTCTGATGGCCAAGACAAACCATCTGTTAATAGGGATATAGACAACATAACAATCTTTGCATAAATAAAGCGTCTAGTTTTATTCCCTCGATTGTGGATCTCATGACTTATACTGTCACCTTAAGAATCGTATCTTCCGCATAATCTGTCCATCATATGCTCAATTTCTAAAGGTTTAGACCGACAATCTTAGACTATTGTTTGTTTAATATATATTCAACAAATATGAATGTAAAGAGAACAATATTTGGTATATAAATAATAATAAATTCTTTATTGATAAAAATGTCTCCAACAACACGTTACATTTTTTACTCCTTAAGGCATACACGTCCAATACCTAACACTCGGTCCGGGTAGCAGCCTATAAAAAGAGTGGCTGAACACTGTGCTCAACCGCACGTGGTGTTTATTTGCCGCCACTCACCGGTAAGCATCAACAATAATCAACAAGAGACTTTTTTCATCTTTTTGCTCTTCATTTTTATAAAATTTTATTTTTTACCCATAATTTTTTTTAATAAAAGATTACATTTTTATGTCTTATACAATATGCAACACCAAATACTGTAGTCAATTACGACATTACTGCACAATGCAATACAACCTAACAAACGTAGTAGTTACAGTAAGTGGGTGTTTGGAATGGTGGTGGGAACCACTTTTACTGTAGCATATGAGAGTTTTACACTGTAGCAATTTTTTTTAATTGTTACTGTAGCATATAAGAACTTTTTACTGTTTATAACTGAGTTTGTGGTAGAAACTGAATAGTTCCCACCACTGTGAGACAGCCCCTAAGTAGTTTGCTTTTTCGATTCAGATATTGATAAAAGAGTAATAAATGTTAATACCAGCCATTGCTTGCTTTAAGCTGCTTTTGTTTACTACAATTTTGTTGGGTCGAAAGGTCAAAAGTAAAAAAAAAAAAAAAGTGATTTCAAAGAAAATAAGGAGTCGTGAGACGTGGGTTGGCAACCAAGGTCTAGGGAAGGAAAAAAGATATGGATTTTTGTGTAGGGAAGGAATTGCAAAGAAAATTCACCATGACCCTTCTTGTGACTTGTGGGGCTCACCGCCATTTTGAATATTAATATAATAATAATAATAATAATGACAATATTGTTGCTTTCTTTTCTCAACAATTACAACAATAATCCTACTTTCTTCACCCACTTTCACCATTCATCATTTACAATTAAAGGGGCAGCACATGCATTGTGGAGCCCCCTTCTTACTCCACTCAGTTTCTTTACTTGCATTAATCTATCAGTACTCCTCGCAATTACCACTTTTTAAGGAAAAAACATACTTATTAATTACAATTTACAACGCTTCAACTTTCTCTCGCTAATCTACTTATATATTGTATACATATTTCTGATCTCATCAATTAAACCTATTAATTGTGAGAATTTTCCAAACACCACTCACGTAACCTCATCAAGATTGTTCTTTCTTATTTGAAGTCGAAACAAAGTGCAAAAGATAAAAAGAAGATACAGAATTGGGAGTCGCCTAAACTATTGTAGAATATTATTTTATCATATGTACGTGTTCCTAAGTAATTTTCTTCTATTTTTCTTCACAAAAACTCTTTTTTTTTTCTTGAATATTTACAAAGGAGTGTTTTGTTCTTTCACTATTCATTCGTTCTGCCTATCTATTATTTATTTTCTTTTTTTTTTTTTTATTTTCGTGTGTTGTTGTTGCTTAGATCTTTTTTCTTTTTACCAAAACGGGCATTTTGATTGAATTTTTGTGAGGCCCTTGCTCTTTTTTTTCCCTTTAAATCTTTGATATTTAAATTAGTTTTATTTGTCCATACTAAACAAACTTTATAATAGTAGCAATATTTCAAGTTCTTTTTGTCCCCGTCCATCGGTGGTCAGTGAGGGGTTAACGAGAGGATCAGCTCGTCTCGATGCAGGGTAATGGTGGCGAAAGATTGCGCTTTGCCGGAGAAGGCTTTGGTGGCTTTGTGATATGGCTAAAATTGCAAGAATAAGAAAAATGTTAGATTTTTAAAACTTTTTGAAGTAAATATAATGTTTTGAAAATATTTATAGTAAATGTCAAATTTACAGTATAAATAACTTACTCACTATGTAAATAAGAAATATTTACATTGTAAACAAAGAAGTAAATGCATTATTTGCATCATAAGTTTATTTATTGTGTAAATAAAAACTATTTATTGTATAAACAAAGATGTAAATAAATTATTTACACTAATAATTTGACATTTATTATAAATATTTTCAAATCCTACTATTTACTACAATTAGTTTTAAAAAAGTAACATTTTCTTTAATTTACACTAGAAATTGTGGTCTAATCCACTTCTTTTCCGTATACTCGTACATGGGGAGTTTTGTCCTTAAATGGTGTGGTCCCTGATATCCGGCTAAAGTTCTCTCTATGCCGTGGCATGATTGCCCCCATTATGTGGGGATTGGTTTCGGCCGACTAAGCTAGTCTATCAACTATCTTGGTATTGTTTAACGAGCAATGGCCAAGCTCAAATTTGATATGCGAAGCAGGTACTTCCCTGTTTGAGTCTCAGTTACTTATATTCAAACATGTGCTATTGTAATACTTACGGGTAGATTTAGTCTTTGATTTGGGATCGAATTCCTTTATATTTGGGGCTATTTGTATCTTATGTATCTCGTATTTTGTCAAAATGAATTTTCCTATTTAAAAAAAAAAAGCAATGTCCTCAACGGAACGTGTAAAGACATTTTTATTAAGTAAACAGAAACCAATAATAAATGTTTAAAAATAAATTAGATTATAATCGACAATATTAGAAATAAATATTAGCTTCACAACGAAACATTGAGCTTGGATTTTAGAAAAAGGTCGTGTACAAAAAGGGGCCCCAAGAAACAACATTGAAACCAAAAAATATATTAAAAAGGTGAAAACAAATGGTGCAAATATATATATGGATCATAGTATACGTATTTGATTTTTTTTTTTTCCCTTCACTATATATACTTGATTTTTTTTACTAAACAATGCATAATTGAGTTAGTTGAGCGTCCTATTCACTATTCTTTAAAAATAACGTGCAAATATATACATATACATATATATATATATATATATCTATATATATGGATCATATGCAACATGAAACAAAGAGAAACGGTCGATTAGTTTGTCTCTGAAAGGGAAAACATAATTGGAAGAGATAAGATATCATGTACAGAGAAGTTGAAATTTCATGTATCAATATCAAACATGCACACGTTTTATATGATAGAAAATCCGAAAACGAGAGGGACAAATTTTCAAACCCCACTTTGAAAACGCGATAAGCAAAATCCCAAAATTGCACGTCACCCGAGTGAAATATCCCTCTTTGGCTTCTGTTTTTTTTTCATTTTTAATTTTTGTCTCAACCCCCAAAGGAAACTTTGTCGTGATAGTAGTCATTAATCAATTGTGACAATGTGTACAAAAAAAAATAATAATAACTCTACGCCTCCAAACCAGGAAATTTCAGTAAACAGAAGACTCATGAGATTCATATACAACAATATTACATATATAATGAGTAGTACCGTAGGAGAAACGCTAATTATAAATAGACATAGTGCGTATTAGGAGAAGAGTTGTTTTAGGGTTTGACGATCGATTTTCTTAAAACAAAAAATCTTGCCTTTTGGTACACTCCACGTCCACGCTTTCTTTTAATTTACCTCATACTCCTTCACTTTTGGCTTTGCGTCTTTTCGACCAAGAAAATGCTAGGAAAACAACACAACATTAATTAAGAAAAGAAAGTCTTAGAGCCTCTAACCCTCAAATTAATTATATACATTTCTACTAGGAACATGTGTATTTGGAAGATTAAAAGATTCTTATTCGTAACCAAATATAATAATATTACTCTTTCTCGCATTTATAATAGTATGATTTTTATTGGTTGCCGCACATCACACATCACACATCACACGCACCTAAAAAATACATGGTAAAGGGAATGGGATAAGGTTAGAAAATTCGAAATGGGTTAATTAGGTTAAGTGATGGAGCATATAATTATTAGGATAAAGATATGAGTTTAGTAGGGTAATAATAGGAGCAAGAGTGTTGTCAAAAGGGTGGGGTTGCGTGATACTGGTTATTGCGTCTTGGACTTGAGTTTGTTTTTTTGGGTGTAGTTTTAGCTCTCTCTTTCCGCCCTTTTTCTCGTGAGGTGGGGCCACTCTAGACTTTTTTTCACTTAAATTCCTCCCAACTCTTCCCCTCCATAAAATTATTAACCAAAACAAACTAGCAATATATTCAGCACCGCTCCAGAAATCAGCCTGGTTTCTTTGCGAGGATTCCGCTGTTTTTTAGCGGACTAAATTAATATTTTCATTGACAAAAGGGCTTTTTTCTAAATATTCTCAAGAAGAAGACAAAAGATTTGAACTGCCAAGAAATTCATATGGACGCCCGAGTAATAATAAACAGAAATTTCGTAGAATAATGATTTGTGAAAGAAATAGAATAATTTTTTTTCCATAGTACCGTAATATAAAATTTTACTATTATTTATCATGTGACACATTTTTTTTGTTTTTGGGTTTTTATGTGACACTTGTTGGGTAGCGATGGGGGCGAAGAAGGGGGTCCAATTACAATAACAAAAGTGGGCGAATCTAATAATAACGTGTAAAGGGGGGCAGGGTTGAGAGTTGAGAGTCATGTTGGTGTTGGATACGCAGTACGCACCGCTCGTGTGCAAGGCCAAGCATTTTAGGAAACTGACAAAACGCATCACTCTCTTCTATCCTCTGCCCCAACGCTTTCTCTTTCTCTTACAATAAAACAAACCCGAATCTCTCTCTCTCTCTCTCTTACATCACTTTCCCATAAAATACTCAAAATACACCCACACACAACAACAAAAGATAGAGAGGCAAACACAACACAAAACAAACAAACTAAGCACACGGACATACATGTGTGTGTGTTTGTGTGTATATGATGATGATGATGAGAAATGAGACGTGGAGTCCAAAGCCCAAGGTATCTTATGTCCCGCGCCCCAGCGCCACCCCTTTTTTTTTTTTTTTTTTGGCATCCTTTTCATTTTATTATTTTTTGTGTAAAAAAATAAAAATAAAAATTATTTATTTTTTGTAATCTTGTCTCTATGTATGTGTTCATTTTTCTCTTAAAAAATGATGTGTTATAAAATAACGAAAAAAGACAATAATAAAACAAAGAACAAAAAAAATACCGGTGCATATAAAAAAACCTTAAAAGGAAAAAACTATGAACAAAAGAAAATAAATCCACTATATTAAAAAATCGGTACAAAAAGAGATAACTACATAATATATATATATAGTAGCGTAATCTTAACACAGCAAGTCTATTTATGCCGACACTCCAACGGGATAAATGGTGGTCTACAAGATCGGTCAAGCTCGATCCCTATATTACCACTATAAATCTTAAAAAATTCTCATATTTATAAAAATGTAGCACCGTAAACTTTTCAAACATAATTTGGATCATTGTGCTGTAACAACATGATATGATTAACATTCAAATACAAACTCAACTACTCTTTCTCTCAAAAACTCCCATATATATATATATATATATATATATGTATGTGTGCGTGCGAGCGCGCTTACAACGTACATCGGGTGCAAGTGTGTATATTTAAAGCAACGCCAAATACTCGCCCATTAATTTATCTTCGCCCATTAATTTATCTTCCAAATTCCACCCTCATGACGTGCACACCAACTATAACTTGTTCTATTTATACATGCATACATACATACATATATATATATATAATGGGTGGATAATGAATTACATTAGGTGAGGTGAGTCCCAGCTACCAGCTACCCACGCACGGATGTTACGACATTTCATTTATTAATATAATATATAATGCTGCACCATTACAATATTTCTATATTTTCCTTTTCTTTTTTTTTTCATTTTTGTACTTGGATTACAAAAAATTCCCACCGATATATTACATATTTTACAATTATAAACCTTTAGGTATATTAGAATTTTATTAAGCCAAGAAAAGTATTTAAATTTAACAACCAAGAGTCAACAATTAAAAGCCAAATGATCTTCTTTTTTCTAAGTTGTCCTATATTATATTGTGTTCAGAAATGTTTGGTATAATTATGAATTGTATAAAAGATAGTAACCTTCTAACAACCCTGTGTCTCTCATCTGCTGCCCAATGTCTACTTGACATGGAAAGATGATAATAATAATAATAATAATAACGCCTAAATAACAGAATACAAGAAAGTAAAAGACATTAGATGAGTTGGGTTAACCCATGGACATCGAGGGGCCTTTTACAAGTTTGTGTCGTTTGTGACAGGTCTAAATAACGGAGGGTTCAGCACAAAAAAAAAAAAAAAAAAGACACCCATAACCAAATAGTTAAAAATCACTTTGCACGTGGAATTTTAAAATTTAAAAAAAAAAAACGAAACAAACAGAGGGAAAAATTAGAGGCGCAAGTGGAAGGGGTATTTCCATGGAAAAAGAAAAAGAAAAAGAAAAAAAAAAAAAGGCAGAGTCTTTTTGAAAGGAGAGAGAGAGACAGAGAGAGAGAGAGAGAATCAAATTCGCGGGGTTTGACTGGGACCCCAAAATTGGAAGAAATTACGCGAGCCTGAAGCAAAGGCAAAGAGGGCATCACATTCATCCCTTTTTCTTTCATGCTTACTTCCTGGTATCATATGACACCACGAGTCAAGTTTGGGAAATAAAAATAAAAATTTATTAAAATATTTATATATCATAATATTTAAATTTTAGCGTGTTTCTCAATACAATTTCTTAGACGAGTTTTTAGAATTATATGGCATGGACACGCTAGATACAAAAAAAGAACATAACACGATTACACAGTTAAATATTATTATGAGTTGTTATCTATTAGTATTAGTAAGCTTTCCTTAAAATATTTATTAATGTTGTATTGGTGTTGCAAAATAAAGACCATTTTATTTTATTGGGGAGTGTGTCTGCGTTTTTCACTTTACTCGGTTTTACACCAGCAATCGTGTTCTTCTGCTTTACACCAAGCCCATTTTTCCCCTCTTTTTTATTTTTGTTGTTGTTTGTATTTTTGTCTGTCTTGAGAGTAGAGACTCGAGTCTGTCTTCTCAGCTTTCAAAAATCTTCATTCATTCATTCATTCATTCATCCATCCATCAAACACAAGGCAAGAGAAAAGCCCTTTCTTTTCTTCCTAGTTTCTCTTACGACTGTGAGAGTATGAGCTGAAAAGAGGTCTGAGGAATGTCTCATGGCCTAAACAACTTTAAGGTTTCAACTGATTAAAATGGATTTATCTCATTTCAGAAACAAGATCCTTCCTTGTTAAAAGGTAATCCCCATATTCTCTTTATAATTACCCTTCATTATCGTTGCTTGCCATTTTTTGTTTCTAATTCCTCTTCTTCTTCTTTTTTGGTTGAAAATTCCATCTTTCTCATCGGTTAATGTTGCAGAGAAGGGAAGAATCGAATTTTTTTTTTTTTAAAAAAATTATTGATAGCACAGATCTGGAAACAAAGTTGAATTAGAGTCAAAGTCAAGCATCAGGACAACCGGAGGAATAACAACATATTAGAGAGAAAGAGTCTTTAACTCTTGATTGGCGGATTCCTGCGTTTTGCTTTGCTACCTGTAGAAAGAAAGATTCTGGTTTCCTACGGCTTTCAAACTCACAACTCAGAAGACGATGAAGAAGAAATAGAAAGAGAGCTGTGATAATCCTAAAGAAAAAAACAAAACAAGACATGGAGAAAAGAGCATCATTTTGAATCAGAAGAAAGAAAGAAACAGAATCATCATCGTCATCATGATGATTCGGGTTAGACTTGTTCTATTAGTTGTGTTCCATCTTCTTCTACTGGTACAAGTTTTCTCCCAACAAGAAGAAGCAGCGAAAATGTTATTGGCCTTTAAGAACTCCTCAATTGATTCCGATCCCAATGGAGTATTGCTCAACTGGAAACTCTCGTCCTCCTCTTCTTCGTCGTCAAGTCCATGTTCATGGTTTGGTGTCTCCTGCTCTTCCAATGGCGTTGTCACCTCCCTCAACCTCTCCGCCGCCCGCCTCTCCGGCACCCTCCACCTCAACCACCTCTCCTTTCTCAACAATCTCCACCTTCCGCGAAACTCTTTCTCCGCCGCCACCGATGCCGCCCGTCTCGCCGCCGACTGTGCTTTCGAGACCCTCGACCTCTCCTCCAACATCATCTCTGTTTTCCCCCTCACCGATCTCCGCCTCTGCCACCGCCTTCAAAGCCTCAATCTCTCTCGCAATTCGATTGGAGGAGGAGTGCTCCGTTTTAGTCCGTCTCTGTCGTCGCTTGACTTGTCGAGAAATCGGATTTCCAAGTTTACACTAACGTCCGATGATTGCCAGAACTTGAAGCTTCTCAATTTGTCTGATAATAAGCTCAATGGCGTCAGTGACATGAGTAATGTTCTCTCTTCTTGTACAAATCTGTCAATTCTTGACTTGTCTTATAATCTTTTCTCCGGAAATATACCCTCTTCCTTGGTGGCCAATGCTCCTGAGTCTCTCAACTATTTGGATTTGTCACACAACAACTTGTCGGGTGAATTCTCCGCTCTCGACTTGGGCCGTGGCTGCGCCAACCTCACTCACCTGAAGCTGTCTCGAAACATGCTCTCGGGCGCTGAATTTCCGGCCAGCTTGAGAAACTGCCGGCTTTTGGAAACTCTGGACCTGTCATACAACAATTTGGAAGGCAAGATTCCTGGTACTAGCTTGGCGAGTTTGAGGAATTTGAGGCAACTCTCATTGGCTCATAACAATTTCTCCGGGGAAATACCACCGGAATTAGGACATCTTTGTGGGACTCTTGAGGAGCTTGATCTCTCATTAAACAACCTCTCTGGTGAGTTGCCTTTGGCTTTTGGATCCTGCTTTTCTTTGGTGAGTTTAAAACTTGGAACAAATCAACTCTCTGGGGATTTCATAACGACAGTTATTAGTAATCTCCAAAGTCTGAGGTATTTGTCCTTGCCATTCAATAATTTGTCTGGTCCTGTCCCATTATCTCTCACCAATTGTACTCAACTTCAAGTGTTGGATTTTAGCTCCAATTCCTTCACTGGAAACATTCCTTCCGGATTCTGCTCATCCTCTTCTTTGGAAAAAATACTTCTGCCCGGTAACAAACTTTCAGGTCCCGTCCCAGCCGAGCTTGGGAAATGCAAGAATTTGAGGACTATAGATCTAAGTTTCAACAATCTGAGTGGTCCGATTCCCTCAGAAATTTGGCAGTTACCGAATCTTTCGGATCTGATCATGTGGGCGAACAATCTGAGCGGTGCAATTCCGGAAGGTATTTGCATTTATGGAGGAGGAAACCTACAGATGCTTGTCCTTAACAACAATCTGATCAATGGTTCACTTCCCAAGTCCATTGCCAATTGTACCAACATGATATGGATTTCGCTTTCTAGCAACCGGATCACGGGAGAGATTCCTAGCGGAATTGGCAATCTTGTCAACCTTGCCATCCTGCAGATGGGAAACAATTCTCTATCAGGACAGATTCCTGCAGAGCTCGGAAATTGTCGGAGTCTTATTTGGCTTGATTTAAACAGCAATGAGCTCTCTGGCCCCATCCCTTCTGAGCTCACCGACCAAGCAGGGCTGGTTGTTGCTGGCATTGTTTCTGGGAAGCAGTTTGCGTTTGTGAGGAACGAGGGGGGAACATCCTGCAGGGGTGCTGGAGGGCTAGTTGAGTTTGAGGGTGTTCGACCCGAGAGGTTGGAGAGATTTCCCATGGTCCACTCGTGCCCTTCAACCAGAATTTACTCCGGGATGACTATGTATACTTTTTCAAGTAATGGCAGCATGATTTACCTCGATCTCTCCTACAATTCCTTGTCCGATACCATTCCCAACAAACTCGGAAATATGAACTATCTGCAAGTTTTGAACTTGGGGCACAACATGCTGACTGGAATCATTCCCGGCAGCTTCGGCAGATTGAAAATGGTAGGAGTTCTCGATCTCTCTCACAACAACCTTAGTGGATACGTTCCGGGGTCGTTGGCGACTCTATCCTTCCTCAGCGACCTCGATGTCTCCAACAACAACTTGACCGGTCCCATCCCCTCTGGGGGTCAGCTCACAACTTTCCCAGCATCCAGATACGAGAACAATTCTGGCCTTTGTGGGCTACCTTTGCTGCCTTGTGGTGCAAGAAACCACTCAGAAAGTCTCGACACTCGTGGAAGAAAGCAGTCTATGGCTGCAGGGATGATAATTGGAATCGCCTTCTTTGTCCTCTGCATCCTCATATTGACATTAGCGCTTTACCGAGTGAAGAAGCACCAAAAAAAGGAGGAAGGACAGCACGAGAAGTACATCGAAAGCCTTCCAACTTCCGGTAGCAGCAGCTGGAAACTCTCGAGCGTCCACGAGCCTCTGAGCATCAACATAGCCACATTCGAGAAGCCCCTGCGCAAGCTGACTTTCGCCCATCTGCTCGAGGCCACAAATGGTTTTAGTGCAGACAGCTTGATTGGTTCTGGAGGTTTCGGTGAGGTGTATAAGGCTCAGTTGGGAGATGGTTGTGTCGTTGCGATCAAGAAGCTTATTCATGTGACAGGCCAAGGGGACAGAGAATTCATGGCTGAAATGGAAACAATTGGAAAAATCAAGCACCGGAACCTAGTTCCCTTGTTAGGGTATTGTAAAATTGGCGAAGAGAGGCTTCTAGTCTATGAATACATGAAATGGGGGAGTTTGGAAGCTGTGCTTCATGACAAGTCTGATAAAGGAGGAAATGGATTAACACTCGGTTGGGCAGCACGCAAAAAGATTGCCATAGGGGCCGCGAGAGGCCTGGCATTCCTTCACCACAGCTGCATTCCTCACATAATCCACCGCGACATGAAGTCTAGCAATGTTCTTCTCGACGAGAACTTTGAGGCTAGAGTTTCTGATTTTGGGATGGCAAGATTGGTAAATGCACTCGACACGCATCTCAGCGTGAGCACCCTTGCAGGCACTCCCGGTTATGTGCCCCCGGAGTACTACCAGAGTTTTAGGTGCACAACAAAGGGGGATGTGTACAGCTATGGCGTGGTATTGTTGGAGCTGATCTCGGGGAAAAGGCCTATTGATCCATCAGAGTTCGGCGATGATAACAACCTTGTTGGATGGGCTAAACAGCTTAATAAGGAGAAGAGAAGTAGTGAGATACTTGACCCTGAGTTGTTGACAGATCAATCTGCCGAGTCGGAGTTGTGCCATTATCTAAAGATGGCATTTGAGTGCCTCGACGACAGGCCATTGCGCCGACCGACAATGATTCAGGTGATGGCAATGTTTAAGGAGCTTCAAGTTGATTCAGAGAATGATATCATGGATGGCTTCTCACTAAAAGAAACTGTGATTGACGAGTCATGAGAAAATGAAAACGAAAATAATAATAAATAATAAAACCATCAAGCTTCATTGGAAGATTTGTTCAATGGTCTTAGATTTTGTGGTGGTGTAAATAATAGGAGTTATGAGATGATAGACAAGTGTTGGAAGAAAAGCACAAGGAGACTTCAGAGTTTGGTTAGTTTTGCCACTTGGGTTTTTGTTGTTTCCTTTTGCAGTTTTGCTAACTGGTTGCTGTTTTCCACTATATTCCCGAAACCTCTGTTTTCGTTTTTTGTTGTTGTTCATAGAAATCACAACACAATGGAAGAGCATTTTTGTAAAGTTGTAGCAATAGAGAAGAGTTATTTGGGGAAAACAAAATATTGAATCGTAGTTTTTACTATCTGTGTCATTGTTTACTTGTATTTATTCTGCAGCTACCTCATCGTGTGATGAATGATGTTGTTCTAGCGGTGATCTTCACAATATCATTCGTTTCCTTTTTTTTTGCCCCTCGCCCCTCTGATCATTGAAGATCTAACCTTAAATGTCCCATGCGATATATAGGCAGTGATAAGCGAATGCATTTCCAAAGTAGAGATTTTTATGTCTAGTACGAGGAACCGAGATTCTAAATACTTGTAGATATAGTCTTTTAACAGTAATTCATACTCGATTTCATCACAAAGTGTAAAGTTTAAATCCTTTCATCTAAAAAAAAGGATTTTAAGTATTTTCATCCCATTCGTGATATAGCAGTTAAGAACAACATAAGAAGTAAAAGATTATTTTAAAGGTGTCAGCAAGAGAGAAAAGGAACGTATAATTTGAAATTTTCTTGATTATTGTTCTATTTGAAAAACATTGACCACTTGATGCATCATGCATGCTTATCTTGATAATTGAACTTTTTGAAATTTTTCACAAATAGTGAATGGCAAAGGAGAGAAGAAGGATCCAATTCACATTTTAAAAAAATCAGAAAGTCATAACCTATTTATCCCTAGTTGCCTAATAAGTCTTTGGTCCTACATTTTTTTTTTTTTTGAAGTTACTTGCTCCTTGGTACTTACCCATAGAGAAGGGTAAAAATTAAAATAATAATAAAAAGTACTCCAAGTTAGCAAGGGAGTCAAAAAGCAAATGAGAAAGAAACACAAAAGGAAGGTTTTAGGCTTTAGCCTTGTGGACTACAGAAAGATTACAAAAAAGACAATTTGGAAGGAATTAATTGCCTGGGCATGTGCTAGTGTGCATGTGGATCGTGGCCGTCACATTAAATATAAAAGTGTATTGTACAATTTACAAATTATATTTATATATATTAATCATTAAATGGGTCTATATCATTCGGATTAAATAACTACTTTTTTAAGAATTTTAGCTTCCCATGGCTTACAGCTTTTACTTTCCATAATCTGCGCGTTTTGTTCGGTCTAAATCTTACAAATATGTATACATATATGTTTAGGATTTTGTCTAGATTTTCTTGTCGGCTTTCCTACAAATTATAATGTATGTAGATAACCTAATAATACATGTGAACTAAAGTATTTTACTAACTAGAAACCTCTAACTTACTCCTCTTGACTTGTGAGTTTGTATTTTGTCGCTTCCACGACTCTTCAAGTCAAAGCCTTATTAGTTAAATTTAGCTGGAAAGCAAGATATACTCAAGCTCACGAGCATAGATATATAGATATGTACACATATATATGTGTACATAGGGCTGCCCTGCTACCTTTTTAATAGAAAGTCTACATGTAGAAGAGATATAGACATGATTGTCAATAAACGTTGGATTGACATAATTTTAAAAAATTTAGTCATTTAAAGACTATATTAGCAACTTCAATATTAATCTTAACTTACTCTCAACGACCATCAAATTACCCTCTTTACTTTTATGTTTTTATGTTTAAAGGATGCTCTCTGGAGAGACCATAATTTATTATGTGTACACACATGCTCGCGTATGGTCATGCCGTTGATATTTTGCGTTTATATTGCTTATTGCCGAAGAATGATTTGAAAAATGTGTGGATGTGATAGAGTTGGTTTGAACAAGAGTTGCTAGTCTTTTTCTGCCAGATTAATTCGGTTGAGTTGTCTTTGTATTTTGTGATGATGATCATAAATAATGAACTTTCCTAATTATTGGTTTGTTGAAAAAGGAAAAAAAAAGAAAAAAAAAAAGGCAAAGGTCACACACTTAATACACAAATCAAAGTTCACGTGACAAGTATTTATACATGATCCTTTGATTGTTTTCATTTTCATTATATATAAAAATTTTTATATCTTGATTAAAAAATTATACTTTTGATTTTTTGTCTCACCGAATATGTATTTTCATATTATATTTAAAATATAAATTTATACATTTTCTTAGTCAACCACCCTCTATTTGGCCTTAGAAATTACCCAAAATAATCACAAAAAGAAAAATAAGAGCCCCTAAAATCTTTATAAAAAATTAATTGAAAGGTTTTGACATTAAAAAGTCCAAAATGCTCTAAAAATTGGGGTTATTTTTGTGTTTTTATTTTTTCTTCTTCTTTTTAATTGAAAGCTTTTGACATCATAAAGTCTATAATGCCTCAAAATTGGGGTAAGTTTTGTGTTTTTATTTTTTTTTTCTTATTTTTGAAAGTTTTAGTTTTATTATTTTTTAGAAAAACTTTTTGTTCTATTCTATTTAAGAATAATTTGCATATTTTAAAAGTTGAAATCAATTTTTGACCAAAATAAGGTACAAATTTGTGTATTAAACAAATCTGAAGTAATAACATATTTATTAAGTAAAAAATTTATTTACTCCTAACAAATAAATGATTTACCTAAAAAATGTTATTTATTTATTTATTAAATATTTTAAAACCTATTATATAAAAATTTTTTAAAAAACCTACAATTTACCTTTGTCTCCCATTTTTTAAAAAATGTTCTAGAAATGTAATAATCACTGTTGCAATACGTGTATACTACAAAATTACATAATAACTATTTTAATGATTTTAATTTTTTATTATTTTTAAAATATTTTAAAGTTTTTGATATACTTCAACTTGATTATTAAGAAAGACTGAAAATTGAGCCTAATCCAAGCCAATCCGAGGCCCAAACCCATAGATGTATTGAACATGTAAAAGACTGTTGAAAAGCTTTGCTCCAGAAGCCGGTACATGGGAGTTTGGCAAAATCTTTAGGAAGAACGTGGACAGAATGGAAAGTGGCAAGTGATATCAGACTAAAGACTAAAGACTAAAGACTAAAGACTAAAGACTTGCTCAAACTTTTCTTTTTGACTCTGTCCTTTTCTCTCTCTCCTATCTTCCTAATCTTATCTGAAGAAGGTAATAAGATATATAAATTAATTATTGGAGAAAAGAAGAACTTGCATATAAAAACTTGTGAAATATCATGACCGCTTTCCCAGACCCGCATGAACCAAAGCAACGGACGGGAGTTTACTCAGAAGGAGGCTTATATTAAGTAATTTATTTAAAAATTTGGACGCATTGGCTAAGCTACATTTGACAAGATGTATTATTTTATGCGATGGTCAATGGTAATGTGCGTGAATAGGAGTCCATCCTTGATTCTTCCATCTGCCGTATTCTCCTCTTCTCAACTCCAAACAAAATTCCCATCCTCCCTCTCTCCTCCCACTAATTCATTTGTTTTTATTACTTCCTTCTTTTTTCTCCTTTCATTTCTTTGGGCACATTTTTTACAGGGAGGAAATATGTTCATGATACGAAAAGACAATATAAACACCAAGTTAAATTCATGCAATCTTTTACTAGGAAAAAAAAATTGTTATTAATTAATAACCTTAATTTTATTATTGAGTTTATCTTCAATGTGTTCAAGAACATGGATAGAAAAATATGAAATGGAAGTAAAAAAAAAACTAGAAAACAGAGTCAGGTTTGAAGCGTAGAGAATTACCATCTCAAGGTTTTATTTGCCCTTCCTATAAAAATTTGCTAACAACAAAACCTTAGATTCAATAACTAGCAATATTATTGAATTCTAGAATAAGATATCAAAATGAAAAATATGGAACGTTATTTAAAGCCAAATGTGTTTGTTCATAACCAAAAAATGAACACAAAATTTGGAGATATTTAGGTTATATGCCATCTATTTTACAATTGAATCAATTTATGCCTCATGTTTAAAAACTATTTGAAAATATGTCACGGTGACATAAGTAATATTATATGTACTAATCAAAATACCCATAAATTAAACCTAGTTTCTTTATTTCTTTCTTTCTTTCTTTCTTTGGATAATGGCCAATATATTTAGGTATTTCTGATATAAGTGATAACGTGGCCGTGATATTTTCTATAAATATTTTTTTATGGCATAAATCAATCAAAGATTAAAATTTACGATATTTTTGTAAAGAGTCCAAAAATTTTATGATGGTTTATCTTCAATGTGTTCAAGAAGGTAGGTAGAAAAATATGAAATCGAAGTACAAAAAAAAAATTTAGAAAACAAAGTCAGGTTTGAAGTGTAAAGAGTTACCATCTCAAGGTATTATTTGCCCTCACTTTTGACCACAAAAGTTGGTTAACGAGATTACTATGACAAATTATTCTCAATATGCAACAAACTCTGTATTCAATAACTAACAATATTATTGAATTTTAGATTAAGATATAAAACTGAAAAATATAAAAAGTTATTTAAAGTCGAATATGTTGGTTCATAAAGTGATGTAATCATTATAACTCATACAATTTTTTGTATATAAAAAAAGTCTTTTTATAAATAAGCGTAACTATTATAACAAACACGAATATTAATAAAAGACATTTTATTCCAAGTAAAAGATTATAAACGCATTCAAATTAAAAAATGTATCAAAATAATAATTTTTAGAAACAAGTGTAGGTACCCTGATGCCCAACCACTGTATTCAGTATGTTTTAAGATAGCGTGCCAACGTCACGGCCCTAGTCAGTGGGCGCCAGCCTTGGCTTGTTAGCATTGCGGCTCTGAGCCGTTGTCTCATCTATTGATGTTGTAGGCCTCGGCATCACGGCCTAGAAAGCCATGGCCAAGTCGTTGAGTCCATGATCCTTCAACATTAAAAATCATCATTATTTGTCCTTTTTTTTTTCCTTTTTTTTTTTAAGTGAGACTCTTGGATTTTCATCGTTCGAGTGAGGTACATTACAATCTCTCTAACAAAAAATGAATGCAACATTTATTTTCAACCACTGTAAAAAAAATTCAATATAATTGAGATTTGAAAAGAAGCTTATAAAAAAAATCGTATACCACTTAACTCTATGTTTTTTGTAATCTAACCCTAATTCAACACCCCTCTGATATATAGGAAACTCAAGGAAACCTTATTTTACAAGTGTAATTAATCTTTATAATCCTTTGGTTCGAGAAATAATTCATCATGACATTAAATTCGGCTCCATAATTTAACAAACACGATTAGTAAATAAGTGGTTCTACTTATAAACTCAAATAAAATAATTTGATAAAAATGGTGTGTATAGAAGTCGACAAATGGAGCCTTGAGTGATGACAAAAGTCTGCTAATATTTACTGCCTCAATTTGAATAATTTTTTGAAAATTTTTTATGTCATTGCTAAAATTTCCGACTGGCGCCACTGTTGTTCAAAGTTTCGTCATCGCTAAAGTATGCTTCTGGAGCACCAATTGCCATTTTTAGGCACACGAAGCTCAATTTTTGCAACTAAACTACTAACGATGACACTTGTCATTGGTAAAAGTCTGTTTTCAGCTGCATTAATTTATACATTTCATCTTTAAATATTATCATTAAAAGTAAACCTAATAATTTATGAATTGATAATGATAAACCTCATAATTTATTTATTGATTTTTTTAGGATTCATTATCGTCCTCTTTTGCAACAATATGTTATTTTTATATATAAATTTTTAGTAACAACACATGTTGTCGCTAAAAATATGGTTTGTAAAACCTTCATTTGTTGTAATTTACATAAGTCACTTGGTACAACAAACATTAAGTACACATACAACTCTTTAATATACCCTTTATAATAAAAAAAAAATCTGATCAAGCAATATCAAGAATTCAGTAACGCCAAGACTTAAAAAACGCAAAGAAACAAATCGGCAGACAAAGAATTCAACCAAAGGCTAAACAAATGAGACAAACCAAAACTTAGTCATGGTAAAGAACCATCGAAAGTAAATTTTATAGAAAAATGAAGAAAATACGAACGCTAACAACAAACAACAATAAAGAGATGCCTGCAGAGAAATGTTTAGGCATGTAATGAGGAGAGATGCATCGTCAATGTGGTGCCATACCAACAAACACACTGCAACTCGTTGAGCAGTTAGTGATCACACCACATTCTCAGTCATAAATAGTGTAAAGCTCTTACATGTTATAGTAACAATAAAAAAAATTGCTATAGTGTAAAAATCTTACACGTAAAAACAGTTCTAACCAACCGTTCTCACCACCCTACCAAACACCTTAAATGCCTCCGCTAAAACGAAAGTTTAAACACTAGATTACATGATGAGTAATCAGAATGATATATAATAAAATTTAAATTTTAATGAAAATCTACGAACTTAATATAATTTTTTGTACCACGTACCACAAAATTCTCAATTTGTGGTTATTAAGTCGTTGCTTTAATTTCCTCTCTCTCAACAATGAAGCTTCTCTTTCTAAGCTTGTTCCGTAAAATCCAAGAGCATGGGCTAATAAATTGTTATTTTGCTTAAATGCTAGTGGGTTAATAAATGAATTAGGCGATTCTACAAATTGGATCTATATATTTGCAATATGCCATGCCTGCACCGCACAGCATCTTGCTAGCACACACACGGAGACAAATTCAATATTCCCTCAGATAATTAGGGTAGCTAATTAAGCTTAATAATATTCTAATTAGCCATGTGGTTTATTCTCAAAATGCATTTTGCATTTTACGTTTAACGAGGACAATAATACATTAACATATATATATATATATAATTTATTGGAATATAGAGAATAACTTTGCAAAAAGTGGGCAATTAAGAATTGAACTTAAATCAACCAAAAATGAAGAAAAGGCAGAAGGGGCAATAATTAGAGAACTGTGGTTCTACATTCCATTAATTTCAAATTTAATTACTCTAGAATTATAGAAAGACAAGTTTTACATGAGATCCTCTCTTTTTTTTCCCTTTTTTTAAGGGTGAATGAGATCCTCTTCTTTAATTGCATATTAATTATATAACTAAACGCAAATAAATGGACGTCATTAATTTTGAGATGAGATAAAAAGTGGATTTAGATTGGGCTATTAACACAACGTAACTTCTCTGGAAAGAAATGAAAAATGATTGAATATTGCTTTACGTATCTGTCCTACGTCATTGGTTGTGTCTATTTTAATGAAATATTAAAACGAAATTGTCATTTAGTATAAAGAATCACACAATTAATTAGGCGTGGCGCCCAATTCTTAATAATCTCAGGAGTCTTTGAGTTGGTACCTTTACATGTCTTATATAATTATGAAACTTTTATGGTTGATATTGTTTGTAAATAATTTGAACGTTATATTATTTTTTTGAATTATTATAATCATAATTAGTGAATATGCATGATGTGGCATTTAAGTACGAGTCTTTGGGGGCTCCGGTAGTTGTCTATGTACCATTTAGTGTTTTTATCTCGAGTGGCTTGGCCTCTTCTCAATATCCCTATTTCAAAATAAACATATTGATATATGAGAAATGCTAAGGTGGGGATATTTTTATTTTTTTGGTTTAATTTCCGTACTGGTAGGAAAAAATATTACGTCAACCATTAAATGAAATTTTTTGAAAAAAAACAAGTAAATAGACTGACATAGAACCATGTACTACACCCTTATTAAATACTTCTCTTCGACTGACATTTGACAGAATGCTTTGTTCTTATATATATCACGAGTTTTTTTATTTATTTTTTATTTTTTTTGTAACATGATAATGTAACCCCTTTTCTATCCTTTATTTTATTTCACGTGCTTAACTGATTTCTACTTTGCTAATTGATAATCATCCCCAAGTCACAAATTATCAAACTAATTAAGCAGACGCAATTATTAATTAAGAGGTGGAAGAAGGTCATGAAAACAATACAGGAAAAGAAGAGGCAAGTTGGTTGCAACTTCAAAACAAGATCTCTCACATTCGAAGGGGAGATTATACAGGTGTTAGGTTGCTAATACACCTGGATTTTATCATCTGTTCTGCTCACACACACGCGTATAATTTACCATTTACTTCATCTTGAAGCATGACCACAAATAAATATTAGATGAATGTGATGTCATAATTATCGGTTACAACTAATTAGCAAGATGTGATCACCTAGAATTCATCATCATCCGAATGGTCTCCATGTTTGAACAACCATCCACGTCGCTCTGTAAAACAGTAAAAGAAATTTCATATTTTATGTTTCTGCTTTTGAAGGGAAAAAAGGATGAAACAGCAAAAGAGATAAGATATCGTTTTTTGTTTTTTTTTGTTACAAGACATACATACATATTGTATTTTTAGGTTTGTTTGTTAAATATGCCGTATGTATACATATTATATATGTATGAAGCAATTTCCTCACATTTTTATTGCTTTTACTTCTACTACACTCTCGATACAATCTAACAGTTTAGCGCTACACAGTTAAGGCTTTCTTTTATTTATTTATTTTTTCCAGACTTTTTTGTGTTTGGATAGAGAGAGAGAGAGAGCATGTGAATGTTGGTTAAACAATGAGAACTTTTTGGTTGGGCGATTTTAACCGTTGGATTTTTATTAAATTCCGTTAAATATATAGTGCTTTTCAGTTTTGATCCAAATTTACATCTTTTTTTTAACCTGTTGCATAATTTTGCGTTAGCAAATAGAAAGCCCATAAAGAATGGGAATGTCTTTGTTTTTGGGTAGAGAGAGTAATGTAAATTTGGTTTGTTTGTTAAAACAAAGAGAACTATTTTGGTTAGACATCATAGTGTAGTACAGTTTTTAACGCTCCTATTTTTATTAAATTTTGTTAAATTTCAATACTTTTAGTTTTGATTAATGCTTATTTATGTTGCTAATAATACGCTGCTTATTGTATCCTACCACAAAATTCTCTCCGCTTAACAGAACGTTAAAAACCATAAAAGATATGGGTTAGGTGTAATTCCCTTATTTTATATGGTTTTTGTTTTTGGGCAAAGATGGAGGAGTGATAAAGATTTTTAGCTTGTTTCTTAAAGAAATAAGCTCTCTCTCTTTTTTCTTTTCGTTTTTTTTTTTGGGTTCTTCGTCTTTATTCAAAGATTCCATCCGTTTCCTTTCCGGTCCACCACAAATACAATCGCCCCACACCCCAACAACACAAACACAAACACAAACACAAACACAAACACAAACACAAACTTTGCTTTTTCTTTTTGCTCAATTTCATAATATTGTTTTTCTTTTCTTTTTGTTATGTTCTGAACAATAGTAAGTTTGAAACAAAAGGAACATAATTATTATTATCATGGTCGTCATATTCATAGTATGAGTATGAAATTGGGTTAGAAGAAGAGAAGGGAAAGAAAAGAGTTTTGAGTTTTAAAATCCCATTTGATCAAGTTTTTGTCTGAGGAACTGATTTAGTTTTGGTGTAAGTTCTGCTTTCAAAGTTGAAAGCCTCAACATTATCAATCTTTGACTCTTACCTCTCTCTGTCTCCGGTAATCATTTTTAATCATTATAATCCTCTCTCCTCTACAATTTCTTTTTCTCAATTTTCCTTCCTTTTTTTTTATTAATTAATTAATTAATTAATAATCTTTCTGCTATCTGTAACGTTTACCTGCAAACTTCTGGTAATTACACCTTTTTCTTTTCAATTTTCTTTTGAGTTCATGAAAAAAATAACGTGGGTTTGCTTGTTTTTCTTCTGATTTTTGTAAATTTGAGACCTTTTTGTCTCTCTCTGCATCTTCCTCAAAATTTCGTAGTTTGTTGGATCTTACAATCGCCTCTGCGATCTAATCATTTTTCTAAATTTGCCAAATTCTTCTAATTTTCAACGTTTAAATTAGTGTTTTTTTTTAACTCTGTATTAGGTAAACATAAGATTCCAATGTTGTTCAGGTGCTCACCTTTAATTGCCTTTGTCGCAATGCACCCATTTCTAGCTCCTCTTATTAAATGATCTAGGTATGAAATGTTGGGTCTTTTCCTTTGTACTCTTCTTTTTTTTTTTTTTTTTTTATATGTCCGCAGTAATAACTATAATAATTGAAACCCCCATCATTATTCATATGATTACCATAGCAAACTATTTGCCTGTGTTTCTGAGGGAAATGAACCCCAAATAATGGAATAACAGCTTCGCTTCTGAATTAGTAGAAAAACATGCAAAATTTCTGTCCTTATATGCCAGATCCTTTCTTTTTGTATTTGGTACAAAAACCCATCTTTGGTTTGTGCAATTCATGCATGTGTGATAAGAACGAAGCATTCTTTCAAGTTAGTCTCTTCTTGGTGGTAATTGGGTTTGGCTTTATTTATGTAAATCTTTTAGGAGGAGCGGAGAATCAAGGTGGGTTTTGGTTTTGACTTTGATGGCGGGCTTGGATGAAAATGTTGCAATAATGGGTGATTGGGTGCCTCCTAGTCCGAGCCCAAGAGCATTCTTCTCTGCAATTTTAGGTGGTGATGAGAATATTTCATCATCTAAACCACTCTCTAACAAAGCAGAAGACCTCTTTCTAGGAGGAGGACCACCTCCGAAACCCTTTGACGTAAAAGAGTTGCCAGTTTCTGGGAAGAACCAATTGGCAGAAATGGTTGGAGCATTTTCCCAACATAAATCCAACTCCCGCGGAGGTGGTGGAGGACTCGGCGAAAGGATCGCAGCCCGAGCTGGGTTCAATGCTCCAAGGCTGAACACCGAAAGCATTCGATCATCCGACCTTTCGGCACCTGCTGAGACTCGATCTCCTTATCTCCAATTATCACCTGGTCTCAGTCCAACTACACTCCTGGATTCCCCTGTGTTTCTTTCGAATTCGCTGGTATGTATCAAATCCTTCTTTCTTCTTCTTTTTTTTTTTTTGGATATTTTTATGAATTCAAACAAATGCATTCCTGTATTAACCCGATGCACTTGGTTTCCGGTAAATTCAAGCATCAATTTGTTAGTCTGATCTAGGATGAAAGATGGTCAAGGACACAAAATTGCATGACCAATATTTAACGACATGAGCAATTGTAATATTATCTAATCACTTAAAAATATTGCTCGTTGGTTATGTCTGTATCTCATTCCGGTGAACTTAAGCATATTTATTTTCCCTTCCCTAATGAAGCATTAGTTATATTGAGTTCAGCTTAATTATCGGATTAAGTAGTAATTCATTTTAATTTCTTATCGATCACTTGTCTGCTAATCTCCTTGATTTGGTGGAGACGGGGTTTGTTTATTCGGAGTTGAATTGTAGTTTCATTGACGTGTGCCTTTCCATATCTTGAATTGTGCTTTTGAACCTTCCAACGCTGCAGGCACAACCATCTCCAACAACTGGAAAATTTCCAGTTGTCTCGAATGGCAATGGTAGGACTTCAACGTTGGTGTTGGAGGCTCACGACAAAAGTAAAGATGATTTCTTCGAGGATGTAGACACCTCTTCTTTTGTTTTCAAGCCGGTTACAAGTTCCGGCTCTGCATTCTTTCTTGGTGCAGCAAGCAAAGTGAGTAAACCTCTTCCTTTTGCTCTGCTTGTTTGCCCTTTTGAATTTAAGGGTAAGTTTGAATTAAGAAAAAGATGGATGTTCTTAAATACACAAATGGTAGTAGGTTTTAATGTGAGTAGCCTAGCTTAGATACTGAGGTTGGAGAAACATTGGCAATTGCTAATCAAGCAAACCGTTTTACAGCTGCTTTCTGATAAGCTATATTTGCCTTATATGTGCAGACGACTTCAACCACCCTTCGTCAGCAATCTTTTCCAACTATTGAGGTTTCAGTTCAATCAGAAAATTCTCCTCAAAGTCTGGAACAAACCAGAGTTGAAAACCAGAATAAAAACGACCTCAATCTCCAAGCGGACTTTTGCTTTTCATCTGTCGAAAAAGACAACAGGACTAATCCTATCTCAACTGATCAAAGGGCATTTGATGATGCTGGTGGCAGTATGGAACATTCACCGCCGCTTGATGAGCAGCCAGATGAAGAAGGAAATATGAAAGGAATAGGAGATTGCACAGGTGAAGGTGGTGTGGGCACAACATCTGAAGATGGATATAATTGGAGAAAATATGGACAAAAACAAGTAAAGGGTAGTGAGTATCCGCGAAGTTATTACAAGTGCACGCATCTGAATTGTCAGGTTAAGAAAAAAGTTGAAAGATCTCATGAGGGCCACATAACAGAGATTATCTACAAGGGGGCCCACAACCATCCCAAACCTCCAAATCGAAGATCTTCTGTTGGGTCATCTAACCCACTGATTGAGATGCAAATGGACATTCCTGAGCAAGCTAGGTTGCAAAGTGGTGGCGATGGTGACCCAGTTTGGGCAAGTGCACAAAAAGGTAGTGTTGATTGGAGGCATGACAACCTCGAGGTGACCTCATCAATCTCAGTGGGACCCGAGTTCTGCAACCAATCCACCTCTTTGCAGGCTCAGAATGGTACCCAGCTCGAATCAGGTGATGCATTGGACGCCTCATCTACTTTCTCTAATGATGAAGATGAAGATGATAGGGGGACACATGGCAGCGTATCATTGGCTCATGATGGTGAAGAAGATGAATCCGAGTCGAAAAGAAGGTTACTGCTTACCTGTTTTTGGGAATGATATTTAGTATTTAATATTGAGAGGGTGCCTATGGTCTTACTATTTCAGGAAAATTGAGGCGCATGTAACAGAAATGAGTGGAGCCACCAGAGCTATTCGAGAGCCCCGGGTTGTGGTCCAGACAACCAGTGAAGTAGATATCCTAGACGACGGATATCGTTGGCGCAAGTATGGGCAGAAAGTAGTGAAAGGAAATCCAAACCCAAGGTAAAACAATTTTCATAATTGCAAGTAGTTGTAATTTTGTTTATTATCCTCTTCTTGTTCCTTCACTTAGGCATGGATACAAGTCAACAGAACTTGAATATGTAGTGCTAACAGAAATAGAATACTGTGACATTGGATACAGGAGCTACTACAAATGCACTAATGCTGGCTGCACGGTGAGGAAGCATGTGGAGAGGGCGTCTCATGACCTGAAGTCGGTGATCACCACGTATGAGGGGAAGCACAATCATGATGTTCCCGCTGCTCGGAATAGCAGTCACATAAACTCGGGCCCATCCAACAATATAACTGCTCAAGCTTCTGCTGCTGCCATAAATGTTCACCGGCCTGAGCCATCACAAGTTCACAACGGCATGGCAAGATTTGATAGGCCTGCAGCGGCAGCAACACTTGGTTCATTTGGCCTACCAGCTGCTGCGAGGCAGCACTTGGTGCCTTCCCATGGCTTCTCTTTCGGAATGAACCAACCAGGGCTGGCAAATCTGGCAATGGCTGGCCTTGGCCCTGTCCAAGCCAAGCTTCCAGTCCTGCCTGTTCATCCTTACTTGGCACAGCAACGCCAGGCGAACGAGATGGGTTTTATGTTGCCCAAAGCAGAGCCCAAGGCGGAGCCAATTTCCAACTCCAGCCTCAATCCATCTAATGGCTCTATGTATCAGCAAATTATGAGTAGGCTTCCCCTTGGACCTCAGATGTAAGCCTTCTTTTTCTGCTGGAGGAAAAGTAGTTGTTCACTGTTGTATGAAATTATAATATCTACATAATATATTATGGGCAATTTTAATACTCCCCATGTTTGTTGTCGTTTTCCATTGATAGCTTTGGGAGGTATCTGTTTTATTTAATCTCTCTTCTTTAGCATCAGCAATCTTCTTTGTCAAGTGATAAAGTAGGTAATTAGGTGGCTTTCTTTAAGAAATAATTGGAACACAAAAAGATATATTTGTGAAACTGTGCCCAAAAGTGCTATTGTTTCACTTTGACGCGATAGAGTTGTGTAGTGCCCTTTGAGTAAAATGTAGTCTTGATTGGACATTACTTCGCCACAAACATGCATTTGACCTGTCACAATTAAAATGATCCGATCCTAACTAATAATATTATTGTGTGGTTTTAACTCCAGTTGCTTCCATTTCAACAGAAAATTAAGTAAAATTAAAAAAAAAAAAAAAACAATCAATTGGTATTTTTAGCCAGGATAACGAGGGCAGTCGTTCGTCTGTAGATACACAGAATCTACACTAGAATTTGTAAGCAGCCAATTGATCATTAATCATCGCACAAGGAAATTGCAGTCGCAGCCGGGCATCCTTCCGTGTTCCGGTCCCACATGTGGCGACAAAATAAATCTGATTACTAGAGCCATTGTTTTGTAAGTGGTGAAGATTTAACAGGGACACTCAGCAATCATATAATATATATATTGAAAGCTAATAGTGGAGAAAAACCTGAATAGCTTTTGTGCTTGTATTCGGAATAATGATATACAACAGGGAACGTAATGCCTTTTATACTAATGGCTCCAGAAAAGAGAACTAACAGAAAAAATAAATAAAAAAATAAATAACAGAATCTTAAAGCTTATCTAATCTAATCTCTAAAACTTAGGTAATCTAATCTCTAAAACTTAGGTATTTAAATTCAAACATAAGATATAGCTAATCTAGGTAGTAACCTACAGCTAATATACAAACAAAATATAACGTATTTCTCTAGGGCTCCCCCTCAAGCTTGGCAGTAAAATTGTACACTCCAAAGCTTGTCAACTAGCCTTTCAAACGCTGGTCTTGAGAGTCCCTTAGTTAGGAGATTCGTGGCCTGATCTGCAGTAGGGATATAGGTTGCACAAATGGTGCCATCTTCAATTTTTTCCTTGATAAAATGCCGATCTACTTTCACGTGCTTTGTCCTATCATGATGGACTGGATTGTGGGAGATGTTAATCGCAGCTTTATTCTCATGGTAAAGCTTCAAAGGCATCCGAACTTCCATCTTTAATTCTACCAACATATTCTTCAGCCACAACAATTCACAGATACCGTGGGCTAGGGACCTTAGCTCGGCTTCAGCACTACTTTGGGAAACTATGAAATGTTTTTTTTTTTTTTTTTTGCTTCTCTAAGTTATAAGATTTTCCTAAACAAATGAACAATAACACAAGATAGACCTTTTATCACTTACAGAGCCTGCCCAATCTACATCTGTAAAGGATTCAATTCCTTAAGCTTCATTTCGAAAGAACAGCCCATGTCTTGGTGTGCCCTTCAAGTATTTCAATACATGGTAAATGGCCTCCATGTGTTCCTCTGTAGGAGCATGCATGAATTGGTTGATGCAGCTAACAACAAAGCCAACATCTGGTCGCGTGTGGGAGAGATAAATTAATCCCCCAACTAATCTCTGAAATCTCCCTTGTTTACAGGATTACTATTTGATCTATGCACCAAGCTTCACATTCAGATCTATGGTTGTGTCAACTAGCTTGCAGCCCATCATTCCTATTGTTAAACATAGTGTCCTAAGAAGTAAAATGTTGTAATATGTTTTTGGAGACATTTTATCAATAAAGAGTTTATTTATTATTCATATACCAAATATTGTCCTTTTTATGTTCATTTCTATTAAATGTATGATAAGCAAATAAAAGTCTAAGACTATTAATCTAAACCTTTAAGAATTGTGCGTATGATGACAAATTATGCGGAAGACATGACTCTTAAAGCTGATAGTCTAAATTACAAGATCCGTAATCAAGGGAATAAAGTTAGGCGCTTTATTCATACTAAGATTGTTATGTTGTCTACATCCCTAACGGGAGATGGCTTGTCTTAGTCATTGGAGTAGGACTTCATGAGTAGAAACATTGGTGTATTGTCATAGGTCACAATGAATTGAATCAGGACAAAAAGTTGAATTGATTTGGTTAATAATTCTGTTTGTTTAAATCAATTTATTTTAGACAATCATATGCGTTGTGTCTTGATCCTGAAATAACTAATGAGCCTGTATTCTTAACTTATGTTTTTGATGTACCAAAAGGTGACATCCTGATTTAATAATGGTATGTATACCAGAACGTTAGAGACATGACTCTTGATTCACATAGACTCATTATTTATGGATATGGAATCCATAGCTCTTTTGTAGAGTTAATGATATTTTCTTATGTGCATTATCTTGTAATTGAAAGAATGGAGCACTCAACTATTTGGATACATAGGTGTAACCGAATGATATACTATCTATGAATAATAAATATTCCGATTGTGTGATAATGGAACATAAGATAAAAATAATCAGGAAGGTAAAATAAATTTATCCTTAAGTCGATTATGAATATCCTATAAGGATGTGACACATTATGATATATCATGGACAGTTAGCTTGTTGAAACTTTGTAATTTTATATAGTTTGAGAGTGCAACTCTAATCTTTTAATAGAGTAGCGTTAGAGTTGATAATTATAAAATATATATAGGATATGTTATTTTATAATTATAGAAGCATGGTCTATATATGTCTGTTGGGTTCCATTTGCTAACTCATAATAATTCTGTAATAATATGGCGTGTTTTTTTATATATTGGTGACTTGTTAAATTTTTAGATTGACTAAAATTTGATAATATTGGATTTAATAATTCACATTAGTTTATCGGTTGAATTAATTTTGTAAATAAATTCAGGATGAACATGTTAAATTATTTGGATAATATTTTATTTACTATGGGATTATCTGTATATGACTGTTTTAATTAGATAACTTCTGTATTTGGTAATTTGAATTAAAACTAAGACTTTGTCTAAGATTTTTCAAGTGAAAATAAGATATTATGAGGATACTAAATTATTGCATAGTCGGCAAGCCAGTGGGAAACTCTGGTAGGTTGATGGAGTAAGTTCAGCAGGCCAATCTCCCATATCGGCTTGCTGAACTTGTGATAATCAATATACGTGTTTATCATCAAAAGTTGTTCCATACTCGAATTTTGAAGCCTAATCTGATAAGGCTTAACCCTAAATTCGACCATTATAAATAACGGGTGATTTTTCTTTTTTATTAAGATCATTTGAGAAGTATAGAGTGAGTCTTCTAGTGAGATAAACTCTAAAACTCCCTGAGAGCTATTATTGAACATCAAGAACCTTAGCTCTAGGTTTTCTCAAGTGGTTGGAAGGAGAGTTATCAGAGGAAAAGCTGTACGACATGTGACCATCCAAACTCCGATTGTGGATAGAGAATAGCAAAGAAGACCAATAAGTCGAGGCTTTTCTAGAATGTTCTTCTCTTCACAGATTCCTGCTACTTTTCGGTTCACAAAAGAGGACAGTAAGATCTGTCATTGATTTATGTATTTAGCATGTCAAACTTATGTTTTGAAAAACACTCTGATTTAAAAATTTTAAAATTTTGCTACATATTGTTTTCCAACACCTGTCTCTTTCAACAAATTAAGCACATACTTCCTCTAAGAAACAAAAATTCTAGTTTTGTTTTTGGCTATTTCCATTCCTAAAAAGTAACCTAGATTTCCTAAATCTTTCATCTCAAACTTGGAGGCTAGTCTTTTCTTCACTCTTTCCATCTCCTCCTTATCATCACCAGTGAGGATGATATCATCTAATAGACTATAAGGATAGTAAGCTTACCGGTCTTGTGCTTGTAGAATAAGGTGTGATCTGAACAGGCTTGACAGTATCCTGGTCTTCAAATAGCTTCAGTAAACCGATCGAACCATGCTCATAGAGACTGCTTTAGGCCATACAAAGATCATTTGAGATGATTCTCAAACTCTAGTGATAGATCTATGTATACCTCCTCCTTCAGTTCTCCATTCAGGAAGGCGTTTTTGACATTAAGTTAGTGAAGAGGCCAATCTATATTGGCCGCCAGAGAAAGAAGGACACACACAGTATTGTATTTTGTTACAGGAGTACATGTCTCCTGGTAATCAACACTATATGTTTGCGTATATGCTTTAGCCACAAGTTTGGCTTTGTATCGTTCCACAGTTCCATTGGCATTATACTTAACCATAAACACCCACTTGCATCCAACTGGTACCTGGACTTTGGGTCTCTCAACTATTTCCCATGTCAGATTCTTCTTTAGGGCATGTAGTTTTCTATAATGGCCTTTTTCCACAGGGGTTGCTTCATGGCTTCTTTCACTGTCTTAGGAATCTCAATGCTAGGGAGATTAGTGACCAATACCTTGAGAGAACCTGAAAGATGCTCATACTTTATAAAATTTGAAATTGGATGTTTGATGCATGACCTAATTCTTTTTCTTAAAGCAACAGGGACATCTAAGTCTAGTAAGTTCATGTCCATACCTAATCTTGGCTCAGAATCTTGAAAATGAGAAGGGTTGACTTCAGTTACCCTCTTCAACCAAGTTTTTCGTCAGTAAGTCATATCAAATGGCTGCAAACTTGTTTTGGCTTCCTTGGTTTTTTGGTCTGCAGGTTGAACAGTTACTGTTTCTCGATTTTGAGACTTAGAAAAGACACTTTTTTTTCTTGTTTTGAGGTTGAAATATTTGTTGCTACAAACTGATTTGAATTCTCTTTTTTTTTTTTGTTTAATTACTGGGCTGAATATTCTCCTGTTTTTGTGATAAAATTCTGATGAGTATTTAGGGAATGATCTTGTAATTCAAAGTAGGATTTTCCTATTGCAAGTCCCCTTGACTTTCTCCATATTTCAAATTTGAGTTTTAAAGGAAAAAATCCTAACAAACTTCCCACAAATCCGAATTTTCTATGGTTTTCTCTAGAGACTTTGAAAAAATTGGTTTTGCATTTAATCTTGAAAATTCCAATTGAGATTAGATATGCATCAAGGTTGTTTTAAAATATTTTCTTCACATAGATTCTCCTCCTGAAGAAAATTATTTTGAAAAAACAACTGAGTTTCAAAAAACATGACATAAATTAATGTAAAATATTTTCTTTTCTCAAGAGAATAACACATATAGCCTTTTTAGGTAGAGGAATAGCCTACAAAAACACATATGTGTGCCTTAGGGTCTAGTTTTGATTTACCCTGACTTAGAACATGGGCAAAAACTGTACAGCCAAAAATTCTAGGCTTTAGATTAGAGAAGGACGAAGAGGTTGGGAACTAAATTATGAAAACATTAAAGGGTTTTGATATCACAACACCTTAGTGGGCATTCTATTTATTAAATAGCAAGCAGTAAGTACTACATGCCCTCAAAATTTTTTGAACCCTAGTGGAAAACATGAGTGATCGGGCGACTTCTAAAAGGTGACAGTTCTTCTTTCTGCAATCCTGTTCTGCTTGGGTGTATCAATGCAAGAGCTTTGATGTAAAATTCTATTTTCTTAAAAAAAAAAAGTCCAAGAATGGTGTTAAAATACTCAATACCATTATCAGTATGGCATGTTCTAAATTTTTTTCCTTGAATTGCATCTAAACTATCTAATAAAAATTTTTAAAACTTGCTCTGCCTTAGATTTTTCTTTTAACAAATACACCCAAAAAGCTCAGGAATAATCATCGATAAACAGAATAAACCATTTGTTATTGGTTAAACTTAGAATATGCGATGCACCACAAGTATCACTATGCATTAAGGTAAAGTGTTTTGAAGACTTGTAAGGTTGGGATGGTAAAAAAGTACACTTGTGCTATGCTAATCGATAAATCTCACATAGAAATAAATGACTATTATTATTAAATAACAAGGGAAATAAATGTTTCATGTACAAGAAACTTGGATGTCCTAGCCTAAAATATAGCAGCATAATTTGCTATTTCCTAGAAAGTGGAGAAAGACCTACAGCATTAACTTGACTACTCACGTACAACTCGTTCTCAAAGTAATAGAGTCCATCAACTTCCTTAGTACTGCCAATCTTCCTCAACGATATCAAGTCTTGAAAAACACAAACTTATGGAAAAAAATTTAACGAGACAGTTCAAATCCTTAGTCAACTTGCTAATTGAAAGCAGATTGCCAGTTAAGTTACTCACATAAAGGAAAGATTTCAATGTCATATTGGGACAAATTGTCACCGTCCCTACACCAGCAACTACTGAGTATGACCCATCTACAACCTTCAACTTATGGTGTTTCGAACTAGGAGTATATGTGGTAAAAAACCGTTCACAACTATTCATGTGATCGGTTGCACTCGAATCAATTATTTAAGGCTCACTTGTTTCAGTTATAACGCCAGAGACTTGGTACCTGCTTGGGCCATGAGTGAAGTGCTAATTGGTTTATTACTAGACAAAAGGTTGCATAAATGCTCCACTTGTGCCTTAGAAAAATTCACTACTCCTTTGGTCTCGTCTGAATCACCATCACCTTACAGCCGCCTTCTTGTCATCACTATCTCTGAATCTGTTAGAGACCCAATCCTACAACTTACCGTGGATGTTCCAACAGGTCTCTTTAGTGTGATATGGCCTCTGACAATGGTCACACCAGGGCTAGTTCTTCTTGGTCAATCTAGTCTTTTTAGGCGCTGTCACAATAAGCTCAGAAGTGTCAGTGGAAAGGCTATGCGTGGTTTTGAGCTTAACTTGTAGGTAAGACTCCTGTCATCGCACTTCTAAAAAAATTTCGTCAAGTGGAGTTAGGGATTGCATGCCAAGAATTCTACCCCTCACCTCATTGAGCTCTTTATTAAGCCCAGCAAGAAATTCATAAACTTGGTCTTTATCTGGCATCTGCTTGAACAAAACGGCATCTGTGGGATCCTCCCACTGACAGTTGTTGAAAAGATCCATCTCTTGCCATAGTTTCTTCAACATGTTCAAGTATTGGGTGATCTCGAGTTCTCCCTACCGAAGCTCTTTTGCCCTGCTTTTTAGTTCAAACAGTTGAGATGAATTTTCCACTTCTGAGTACGCGAGGGTCACTGTCTCCTAGATCTGCTTTGCAGTTGTAAAGAAGAGATATGTCATTCCGATAGTATCCTCCATCGAATGAATCAACCAAGCCATCACCATTGAATTCTGGGAATCCCAATTTTGATAATTAGGATCCATAATAGTAGGTTTTGGTGTGATGCCGTCTAAGAAGCCCATCTTCCCTTTACCACGAATCACCATAGTAGCCGAGCAGGACCATTGTAGGAAGTTTTTTCTATTCGGTTTTTGTGTGGTTATTTGCAGAGTGGTGGAGGAATTTTCAAATACAAGAGTAGGAACTGAGGGAAAAATTTTAGAGGTAGGAGTCGGGTCACCTATGGCGGCCTCAACCTTAACACGGATGCTTATTCCAGACATTTGTTTTCCTCAACTAGCTATTAGCCTTTCAAAGCTTTGATACCATGAAGACTAATAGAGAAAAACTTGAATGGCTTTACGGCTTGTATTTAGAATAATAATATACAACAGGAACTTAACGCCTTTTATGCTAAAAGCTCCTGAAAAAATAACTAATGGAAAAAAAAAAAAAAAAAAACATAATCTTAAAGCTAATCTAATCTCTAAAACTTAAGTATTTAAATTCAAACATAAGATAGAACTAATCTAGATTGTAACCTACGGTTAATAAACAAACAAAATACAACGTACTCCCCTAGCATATATGATAAAGAAAAGAAATTGTCGTTTCAAACTGACGCAGTGGACTTGATTCCACTAGGAAACATAATCCCATTAAGTCATTTATGCATAGACCATATTTTATTGTCAGTATCTTCAGAGATATAATCAAGCAATGAAGCAGCATAGTCTATTATTATATCAATGGCGTTAATAGTTCGATTTTGATTTCGACTTTGAATTTTTCATTTCTTTTATTTTTTTTTATATTTTGTGTTTCCTTACTCGGTAATGTAACGCCTTTTAATACAATTTCCAATAGCAAGTTACATCACATGAATGGAATCATCCATGTAGAAGGTGAAAATTGCTAACTTACACTGAAACAATAACCTGTGCTTTATTTTTCCTTTTCCTTTTCCTTTTGCTCTGAACACTCGGAATATCAGGGATAAACAAATCCCACATTAAAGTTTTGAGAGTACCATATGGAGACCCAGAGATATTCTCGTCACCCGACTCTAACGAGTAGATAATAAACTGCCGGTTCAAAACTCTAATGCTCGTCATCTTGCTTTAATGGTTGAACAGAGTCCTGCAACTTTTACCCTTTTTTTTTTTTTTTTTTTAGCAGCCGTCATTCCCAGCTCGAGATTTCACAAGTAGAAGCGGCTGCCTCACTGCATTAATGGCCATTTGTACTGATCTCTTCATGGTTGTTTTCCTTTCTATAGTGATGCCCTGATTTTCGGCGATTTATCTCTTCCCTGCGCGCACAGGACGTACTTAGGTACATGTTAACATATGCAAGTTTCGATTCAGTCAATGAGATTCACATAAAACATGTTTTAAAAATTTAAATGAAACAACGATATTTATGTTGAGTTTCGAAAACAAGCACTAATAATGAGAAGAAAAATGAGGCATCAGGCAACAGAATTATAGGCTCATAATAACTGAGGACCTGAGATAGTCTAAGATTGAATCATAGTGAAGTATAGCAACAATCCTCCGCTTCCTCTCTCTTAAAAGTTCTCTGCCACGCTTGACCACCGGCAACTGTTTGATACCCTTGGCCTCCATTAGCTCCCTGGCAATCGCTAAATCTGTGTCTGGATAACAGGTTAGAAGCCCTCGCTCCTGCCCTCGATAGCTAATCCCTCGAGTGCAAATGGAAGAAACAAGACATGTAGTTTCCTGTAAAAATTAAAGACAGAATAAGGAAAAGAAAAAAAAAATGCAAAGATTCTCTAAGCTATTTATATATATGAGTATATATATATATATATATATCTTGGTTGAAAACAAATTTTGACGCGCCGTTACTATTCAGAAAGAAGAGATTTTAATTTATGTTCATCACCACTCACATCACTTGACTTCTTGGAAAGATACCGCCTCACATCACCGTATGTCAATATCCCTTCGAGAAAGTGTTCATTGTTGACCACCATCACACAGTTCTGCTGGTTGTCATCCATGAATTTGGTGGCCTCTTTCAAAGTCGTAGCAAGAGGAACCTTCACGTAGTTCTTTGACATGGCCTGAGAAACCTGCCAACAAAGAGAAGTTCATGATTGAGGATGTGCAAGACAAGAAAGAAAATAATTTGAACAAAAAAAGTCTGCTTTAGTTAATTAATGAAAATTAAAATACAAAGAGGAACTATGTCCAATCCAATGATTGGGACATCCGGTTTTTCTCTCCTCCCTTTCTAATGCGTAAATAGTGAAGAGGGGAAAGAGGTACTAAACCTTTAAATCTTCTAGAAGAATATCTTCCTTGACCGTTTCAAGATAAGCAGTGTTCTCTATAACAGAGAGTTCTCTACCGACTTCATCTTTATTTTCAGTGGGCGAAAGAGAAGAGTAGCCTCTTGCCAAACTTCGCGAATCAGATGTTTCGGTGTCCTTGCTTTGGTTTGCAATCGAAGGAACCCAGATTGCCAATCCAACAGCCCCCTATATGCAAAACATGCAGCAATTAAAACCCCAAAAAAGAAAGGACAATGGGAACAAAAGTAGTAACAATTTGTATGCTTCTGGACAACATCTAGTAGCATCCAAGAAGAAAATTGGGAAAAATAGTCAAATCTAGTGTTTAGTATGACTGATAATTTTATTTTAGCAAGGAAACTATATTTTATAACTAGAGTCATCATCACCTCTAACACGCAAGGCAAGAAAAATTCTGACAATTTGCCAATCTTTATGAAGAGTTCAGAAGAAAATGCATTTAACATATCAAAAAAGGAGGAGAACACGCCAGTCATATTGCTTGACTGTGCCGGAGACAAAGCGGTATGAAGTACTAGAATGTGGTAGCATAACAAACATAGTTGCATTTATAGAAGAGAACAAGGTTTTATGAAACACAAGCTGAGCTACCTTCCAACTACCTTCTTTAGGGAAAAATAAATAAAAATAAACAAAAGTAACTTTTCCTTCTTTGTCTCACAGTACAATTTTTTTTTCCCTATGAAGAGAAACAGGAATTTTTTTTATTAGAAATTATCAAGAATTATAAACAAGAGATAGAGAGGAAGGGAATAGATAGAAACAGGGGAAGAGAGAAGAGATGAAAAATTAGAAACGCTTGGTTGAATGAGAAGACAAGGAGGCGGAGGTAACATAAAAAGGATAGTTCTGCAAGAACGAACATTACCATAAGAGGAAGCAGTATTCTGTAATCTTTTGTCAGCTCAAACAGAAGCAACACTGATGTCAAAGGAACAGAACAAACCGAAGCTAAAGTTGCAGCCATTCCAACCTACAGAATTTTGAAAGTGCTTTAATTGGATGCATGGCTCAATACATCTTTTAAGTAACTGTAATGATAGTAAAATTGTAAAAGTCCAAATAAGCTCGTTGCAAAAGGCCATTATACCAGTGCATATGCCTGTGGCTCCGCAACAGCAGCATTTCCTGGAATTGCTGAATTGATAATTTCAGCAGCTGAACCCCCAAATACAGCACCAACGGCAGCTCCAATCATCAAACTTGGGGCATAAAGACCACCCACAAGACCAGAGCCCTTGCACAAGGCTGTGGCCACAACTTTGGCAGCTGATAATTGAGCTAACAGCCAGATTCCAGGAGCTGAAGCAGTCTTTCCGGTATGGAGGATTTCTTCAACATTTGTGAAGCCCCAGTACAGTATTCCAGGATACTTGAGAGCAATTATTCCAGCTCCTAAACCGCCCAAAGCAGGGCACACAACAGGAGGAAGGCCAAATTTTTCCTTGATGAATTCAAATGACTTTGTGAACCAAGTAACCAAACGAGTAAAGGCTACACTTACAACACCACATAGCATGCCCAATATCAGGTATAAAGGTAGTTCTGCAAAGCCAAATCAAATGTGGTCATATATTCACGCAGCTTCCATAAATAGTCGCAGGAAGTTTAGATCCATAGAATGACAAAGGATTTTAATTGCATAATCCACATGCACACCACCTAATTGTATTCATATTAAACAAAATCTAAGTCAGCTGCTCTTCAGCAGATCTATAGTACACGCATACACATACTCGTGTTTAGTGTAAATCAAATTACCTGTAATTGTATGCAAAAGAAATGAATGTCCTGGATAGTAAAGAGGAAGAGGGAGGGAAAAGTTCAATACCAGCGGCAGATTTCAGATCATATGCAGGCACTGTGAAGGCTAGTTGTGACCCCGTCGAAACATTTGATACAGTAGATGATATAACAGAGGCCAATATAATCATTGCAGTCGTAAATGGAGGTGAGTTTTCTGCACGGAGAGGCCTAAGCACAGTTTCAATAGCAAAGAAGCATCCAGCAACTGCTGCATTAAAACCTGAAGGGAGGAACAATGATGATCAGTAAAACGTAATCTTACTGAACTTGACATATATAAAGGAATATGGAAAATCCTTATACTATTCCCTAATATTTTCTACCAATGAAGAAGTTCAGCAGTATAAAGTTCTTAAAAAGTATTTATTGAAAAGGGAAAGCGAGAAAAATTCCACGTACCTGAAGAAATGCCTGCCGCTGCACCTGCTGCAACAAGGGCAATCTTCCTTTCTCTATTGTTTTCCATCATTACTGAAAACCCATTTGCGCATGATTTTCCAATATCTACACTAGGACCTTCTGGACCCAAAGAACAACCAGTACCTAAAGTGACAGCAGCCTGGATGGCCTTAATTGTCGGAAAGACTGCAGAGAGCAAATCAAATCCTTGTCCATGAGAAGAGCTAGCCTGCTTTATCTGGTCCAATATTTCAACTAAGCCATGCATCATTCCAACAATAACTCCTCCTGTGACTGGTATTAGAAGAATCCTATGCCAAGTGTCAGCCAGTCTCTGCACACGAAGCCAGGCAGCACCCTCATTTGGAGTGCCAGCCCAGGCCCATTCGTGTATAACGTGTACCTAGAAGAACACTATGGTGTCACTAACTAAAAAGATCTAAGAAAATACTAAAGTAAAACCTCAACTGAAATGAATAGCAATATGCAAGGATCGGAAAAACAGCAATTAGTGTTCCATAACAATGAACTGAACAAAGACAACAGTCAACAGTGTCCCAAGCAAGGATTCGGATGATAATGCATGTGTGTCAGTTTTGCCAGCATAAAACTACGTGGGGCAGGATGAATTATCCAGAAATTAACACAATATAAGAAGCATATAAACTGCCAAGTGCAATGACAACACAAGGGTGATGTTAAGGACACAACTTTACAACGTTGCAGCCTAAAGGGAATCCATGGGAACTAAGTTGTAAGCCGGTTAACAAATTCAAATAAAGTAGAGAATGAAAAACAATGAAAAGATTTCAACTTTTTGTTAATAACTAGAGAGTGTCGATCACAGCCACCCAAAGGGGTATCTTTTTCTTACGACAAAACAGAAAAGACATGAAAATGCTCCAGCAACAAAAAATTTTATGATTTTGCACTCTATATCAGTGGATAATATACTGCAACGAATTTCCATGAACATGAGACAAAAAATCCATGAAAGACAGCCACAAACTGAGAACCTTAAGAAGAGGACCAGAAGAATGAGATATAAAGGTCTTCATGAGAAATGATGAGAAAGTTTTGAAACAGTTGACAAAAACGTAGCTTTCCGCATCAAACAAGTTCTAATTCTATGAAATCAACCAAAAAAAAAATGGTGCAAAGATCAAAATGTGGAACAAATTACATCTAGTCTCTCTGAATTGAGCAATTGAGTTCATCAATTGAGGTCCTCTTTTCTTATAATAATTGAATCAAACAGAAGTAATATATATATATATATATATAGAGAGAGAGAGAGAGAGAGAGAGAGAGAGAGAGGGGAAAAGCATACTCCATTGTTGAAAGCGGCGACAAGGAGACCGGTGGCAAGGCCAAGAAGGCAGCCAATGAGAAGAAGAGCCCATTCCGGAGGGGCGCTGTCGCCGAGAGCATCAACGGCGTCGGCCCTAGAGTTAGTAGTAGGAGAAGAAGGAGAGGAAGAAGAAACACGAAGCTCGTCAATGGCAGAAGAACGCTCTCGATCTCGATCTCGATCTCGATCGCGATCGCGATCGCGATGGAGGCGCTTGAAACTGAGGCGGCGAGGGGAGAAAGGCGGATCGAAGTGCCTGGTCAATAGATCCTTGAGAGCAGAAGATGTAGAAGTGGAATTGGACCTTGACCTCGCCATTAATGGATCCTCCTGAGCTTCCAAGTCGTTGTCCTTGTCGGCTTCTTTCGCCGTCGCCGCCGGGGGATTGCCATGATTGGAAGATATAAGGAGATGACTAGATTCGCTGTCATCTTCTTCACCTGACGCCATTAAAGTCGATCTCTTTCTCCTTCTTCGTGGTTCTGCAAAATCTCTCTTGATAAGAGACTTTAATTGAATTTGAAGGAAGGAGAAGAAGAAACGAAAAAAGGGGAAAACTACAAATTAAAATTACTTGTTTCAATATCCTTCTGAGGCTTTGCAAACGAGGAGCACAAAATTAATTTGCTCACTTTTTTTTTTTTTTTTTTGAGGAAATTCGTGATGTGTGTGATAAATGGAAATGATGATTTTTTATTTTATTCTATGATTATTTGGTTATTGTTGTGTTTTTTTTTAGGGGTATTTTTTGTGTTTTCTACTAACTATAACTGTTCAACAAGGAGTGGTTTTAACACCGTCTAAGTTATAAACAGTGTAAAATTTTTATATATTATAATAAAAAAAAATTACTATAATATAAAACTTTCACATATTACATCAAAAATAATTCTAACAAATAGTTCCTATAACTATAAAAAATACTTTATAAACAAAAATGCTCCAACAAATTCCCTCAACTTTTCACAATTACCTGGTACTAATATATATTTTACAAAACTATGAAAAACTCTCAAAGAAATAATAAAAAATTATTATAGTGTAAAATTTTTATGTATTTTAATTATAATATTTTTAACTTAATTTAATTTGGTTCTAACTACACTCTCTTTCTCATGTTATAATTGTAATATTTTTAACTAAAATTAATTTAATTCTAACTATATTTGTTAAACACCCTGTTACATTTACAGGCGATTCTTTCTCTGACTCAATCACAATTTTTTTTAAGGGACATTCAAACTAAATTTCAACATTAAAATAATTTCTTTAGCTTGGAAAATGAAAAAGTTGTTTTTTCTTCCTAAGAAAGAAGAAAACAATTTTGTTAATTATAACCAAAACAAAAATCTATTTTGAATACAAAGATCAGAGCAAGAGCCTGGTACACCAGACCTCAAAGGGAAACGACCAATCTCATTAAAAATAAATTAAGCAAAAAAAAATCTGCTTTTCTTTATAAAACAAAAAATAAAAAGAAAAAGAAAATAAGGAAAAGCGTGAGGAAACAACTTCGGTTGGGGGAACTGTTGGGTGCAATGAAAGGTGGAATCTTTATGTTCTTTCTATCTTTCTTTCGGACATCAAACATTTCCATTTCTTCTTCCAAATCAATCCAAAAAATTCTTTCTGTTCTCTTTAATCAAAATTAAAAAAAAAAAAAAACACAGTCTTTTTGCCTCTTCTTTAAGCTCAAACCAAACCAAACCAAAGTAGTCAAAACTTAACAATATATATTCACAAACCTCTTCCTTCTTCTTCATCGATCGATCGATCGATCTGTAACTTCATGGAATTCGATCCACCATCACTCATGCTAACAACCAAAACCTAGGTTTAACACTCACCTTTTCCCCTTCTACAAAAAATGCATTACCGCCATCGAAGTCCGGGAAATGGCTACAGATCATCGGCTTCTTCAGCCTTCGGCGTTGCTCCTCCGCCTCCGCCTCCGCCGCCCCCGCGCCGCGCCAACTCGTTTCAGCGGCCGCTCAAAGCCGACATCTTTGCCGAAGCTGGCCGTCTCGCCGCCGAGTACCTGGTCTCCCAGGGACTCTTACCCCCAACCGTCCTCTCCTCTTCCTCCACCACCGCTTCCGCTGCCGCTGCATTAAAACGATCACTCCGTCCGCCGCCTCCTGAGTCCGTCGATAATCCGCCTTCGGCGGAGGGCCGCACCTCCGCCCTCTCCCGGTTAGGAAATCCGGCGCTTAGGAGAAGGTTCAACGTTGATGATTTTAGGAGCAAAGGCCCCACCAGGAGAAGACCTTATCGAGGTTATGGCGGCTCCGATTGGGGACGTGATTATTCCAGAACTCCCTCTTTCCACGACAGATTTCCCAGAGATTCACCCGATTTCGACCACGACGCCGACGCCGACGCCGATGGCGATGTTGATGGCAATTCTCATTCAGAACCACCGCCACCGGCGCCGCCGCTGCCTCCTGAGAACTTGCCTTCAAAAAAGGAGGAAGAAGCAGCACTAGAAGCAGCACCAGCACCAGCACCAGCATCTGATTCTGATGTTGATGACGATGATGATTTGAAGTTTAAGCAAAATGACAATGATAATCTAACAGTTGAAGGTGAAAAGCAGAATTCTAGCAATGCATCGTCGTCGTCATCAAAGATGATGGTGGTGGACAAGGATGATAATGATTCCTCCAACAACACTCCTACACCTGATCTTCGAACAATTTGCAAGTTTGAGAAGGTGCCAACCAGAATCCGCTCTGCGAAGACGTCCAAGTCCACCGCCTGGAAGCTTGTTGATCCAATTCCAATTCCAATTCCGGCTTCTGAAGAGGATAAGGATGAAATTTTGGTGTCGGAGGATCCTTTTTCCGGAAGGATGCTCGCTGCTGATACTGTCGGAGGAGCAGTTGGTGATCTTTGTGATCTCGAGCGCAATAATTGCGAGAGCTCATCGAGACAGGAGAGAGGGGAGAAGCGAGGTTTAGAAGAGGGTGATAACGGTAATGGTAATAGGCAGGAAGAGAGAGCCAAAAGGGCTAGAGATTGGCCTCCTTCCTCCTCTGTCTCTGTGGTTATGGAGGCAGGTGATTGCTTTAACATATCCAACTTGACTGAAAAGCAAGTTGGTTCACATGAGGACACAGTGGTGGACAATTCCCGTTTCTTCAAACATGGAGATGGAGAGGAAGAGCATAATAGTGACGATTTTTCGCAAAAGAAGCAGCTCTTTCCAGGCTCATTCAAGATCTGTGATCTTAATCTCATGGAGGTTTCTGATGCTCATGAGAGTCGTGACGGCAATCCGATTATGATTTACCCGGCCATGAAAACAGAAGACTCGCCAATAGATGTTGACTTGTCGATTAGTAACTCCGCTAATCCGGCTGGGGAGACCAGTAGAAGACAACGTGAGAGTAAGGAGATTGAAGTGATAGACTTGGAAAATGATTCTGCGCAAGAGGAGGAGGACATGGTCATTGAAGATAGAAAGTAAGTTTCTTCAATCAGCACTGCTGCTTTGGTGAACATTTGTACTTCATCTTCCAATAACATTGCTCCTAAGTTTTCACTATGCCTGACAAGTGTAGTTGATCAATTTTTGTAGATATGTTTACTTATCATTCGGGACATGTTTACTTGTCATGAATGACGCCCGTTTTTGTGTTTATGTATAAAACTAGAAATGCTAATTTGTTAGGAACCCAAATAACGTAGGAAACGAGGAAAAGAAAAGTCAATCTTCAAGCTACCCCTCGTTTTGTTTCTCTTTAAATTGGAATGAACATAAATTGCCCAGTAATTATACGCACAAGCATTTTAGAACTTAAGCTATTAGGATTCCTGTTCCTAAAGTTTGTAAACAGTAGACTGACGATTAGGTTGTTCCAATTTCACTTCCGAAAGTTAGTAAACACTAGGAAGAGAATTGGGTTGTTCCAATTGCACCTCATAATTGGTAAATAAAAAGTAGATAGGGAATCAATGATCCACTTGCTCATTTCTTTCTTCCTTTCCCATTACATCCAATTATTATTCAACATGCCTTTGTTTTTTTGCCATGCTGTTATAAATGATTTGTTCAAACACGCAGGACAGAGACAGTGTTCACTGACCTGGAGGGCTTCCCTAACCATGCACAGCACACTGGCGATATACCTGATGTCCAAGATGGTTATGGACTTATGTTCTCAGAGCTTCTTGGAAATGATTTTCCGAATTGTTCTTCTGTACCCGAGAACATCAATCCTTTGCATAACGACATTGGTCTTCATAATGGAGAGGTACCATGATCGACTAATTTAAGCACCTGCATGTTTGATGATGACGTTGTCTAGTTTTGGTGCATATTTAGGGAGTCCTATTACGTATATGACTCTGTACACACATGCTTTTGTTGCATTATTGCCTCGTTTCTAAGTTGAACTTATATTGTATGACTCAAGCATTGAAGCTTAATTATGCACTAATGTTTCCATCTTTCACTTAATTGTTTCAGGGGGCTCTTGCTGATGATGATTCAATATACATGTCTCTGGGAGAAATACCGTTAAGTATGTCATACCTTTAATCTACTGATGATAATTTACATAAACTTCTCGAGTTTTTGTGGATGATCATTGATCTGCCCAAGGTGATCATTGATTTGCGTGCATGTTCTTTTTTTTTTTTTAATCACATATTTTGTTCCGCAAATAAGATGCATCTAATGTTCTCGAGATCCTAGATCATGAGGAGAAAATAGGTTGATCAAGTACTTTCCCTTTTTCTTTAATTGAAGAAGTTTTCCATAAGCTGCTTAGCAAAAAAAGTAAAAAGCTTTGCTTTAGTGTTTTCTTTGTTTTTTTAATCTCCAATTTCCTGCCATGCATTTGCCAAAATTTAGTTCTATTGTCGTGAGAAGAACCAGTTAGCTGTTTTTAACTGTCACCTTGTTTTCCTTAATCCTTCTCCGGCCATTTGCTTATCCTAACTACTTTGTAAACTATGTGTAGCCTACTTGAGGCCGTGGGAGCAGCCGCCGCCGCAGGAGTATGAAAAGCCCTTTTGACCCAGATGATAGTAGAAGTGTCTTGGATGTATAATTTGGTATGTTTATTTTTTATATCATTAGGGATCATTGGGGATTCTGTTGCAAACATTTTCCATTCCAAAAGGCAAAAATTGCTTAATTCCACACTCTGCTTCTTGTAGAGGCTGCAAGAAAATGTCTCCTTTGGCCAGAGGTTTAAACATAATTGAATATTACTATTGCAACTCGTTGTTCCACAGAAAAATGATAAGATAACCACTTATATTAATTAGGATGTATTGACAAGGAATCCATTGGTGTCTCAAACTGTTTTCCTCACCAGCCCGACTTGCAAATAATATGTTAACAAGCTTAGCCGAGATACCCAAGTGGCAAGTGGTACTCTTTTCAGTTTTGTTGGAAATGCACTTTGCGTTCGGTTTCAGTTATATATTTTACTTGAACACCCCTGTTTGTTCCGCTGGGCTTTTAAACCCGTCAGAAAAAAAGGGGGTGTTTCAGACGGGGTTAAAACCCTGTCAGATGAAACAGCATTTTTCATTTTACCTTGAGCATTCATAGGGTGTTTGGGAACCAAATTGGTTCAAAATACTATAGCAATAGAGAGTTTTGCACCATTTGAGTTCAAACTAAGTGGTTTGGACCAATTTTCGCACGCTCGGTTCAGTAAACTTATATATATAAGAAACAAATGGCAAAGGGTGATCCATTCTATGTTGGCATGTCACATTCATATGAACTTCCTAGTTCATGGTTTATCTTGAATCAACAACGAAACCCATGAGCGTATTATATTATCTATGATTTTATCGTTGTTCAATTTGCAGCGAAAAAAAAAAAATAGATAAAGACAACTCAACCATAGTGATTAATCAATCAAAAAATTTTCCGTTTGTAAAACTGAAAAATGATCGCATAAACAAGCTTTCCTTAAAAGTCTATTTGTTTCAGTGGGAAGAGTGCCTTTATCGTCAGCCAGATTAGTGTTTGTTGTCTATACTTTGGCTGCAACTAAGAGAAAATTGTATGCAAAACAGCAAAAAGAGGTAAGGAAATTGGGTTTAGAGTTTCATTTGGCAACGATTCAAACCAAAAATAATGTCATTTGGGCCCTCATGCGGCAAAAAAATTAAAAAAAGAAGAAGCTAATTTTGACAAAAGTAACCAAAATAGGGAAACAACCTCCCCTTGGTTTTGATATTTTCAACTTAATTTTTCAAACATTACACGTCAAATAAATAAATAAATAAATAAAAAGCTTAAACAACCATGTTCCAAACAATAAACCAAACAGAAGTGAAAAATCTTATTAGAGAGCATCTATGAATATGCTATGCAGCCAGGACCATGAACTTGTCCTTCTGGGAAAATGTTGAGTTGATCATAGGAAGAAGGAAAGAAAAGGCCCAAGCTAGACGTCATTTTTTGGTCTTTTACGTTTTGGGCTAATTGGGCTTCTTTGAGCCTTATGGAAGAAAATTTTTTTCATGAACGTGATTTGTAAGGTTTATTTTTATAAATGTGACATATATTTATTTATGGCGTGACTCAATATGTAATATAAATGAAGTATGACATAATTTTTTTAAGTATGACATGTATAAACATAACTTTTAAAATTATGGCATCACATGTGATTTTCTCTATGGGGAATGGCCTAAAAGAAGGTTAAGAAAATTTTATGTTATTGGACATTTTTAAACATTTTGTTTAAGTGATGCCACACAACAACATTTGGGGCATTTATAAAAACTTTTTCAAAAGATGGCATTCATGAAATGTTCCCTTTATTTTTTTAATATATTGATTCCTAATATACTAATTATCATTTAGTAATTGATTAGTAATTGTTACTAAATTTAGCATATTAATGAAAAGATTATTCATTATTTCATGTGCTTAACACATATTTTCATAAACATAGTCAAACACAGTTGTATTTATTTATTTTTTGTATAAAGATATCCCCGAATATAAAACGAGAACATGGCTTATGTTCTAATTGCGCGCACAAATCCCAATCCAATTACGTCAATTAGTGTAAAAGAATTTGCGAATTTGCCCTCTTCATGAGTGTCACACAAGCATTTCCATCAAAAAATAGCCAAATTCAAATGAAGGATCTGAAATTGAAGATGCATTATATATGAAGACACAACATATACGTTTTATAGTAGAGAGGGCACGTGGACACAAAAGAGAGTTGAAAGAAAATTCATAAAATTTACCCATATTCTTACCTTACGATGATCTTTTCATACTGTATCATTGTTAAAACATTTTCATGGTATCCACTGTGTAATTACATATAACATGCTCAGCAAACTACACATCTATGTGGACATATGGTGCTTTGGTTAAGCATTGCTTGTCTTGTTGTCCAAATACGTGTCCAACTCTCTATTGAACGAGGTGAAGAAAGCATGGTTTGCACGACAAATGAGCAATTTAAAATTCAAAAAAGTAAATAAAGAGGATGAAGATAGGGACCGGGAGCGAAGAAAAAAGGGAAGAAAAAGAAAGGGAAATGGATGGGAAGAAGAGAAAGAAAGAAGGATGAGCTGAATTTAAGGTTAGAAACACATTCGAGCACCAGCGCAAGCAAGAGCACCAGCACAAGCGCCAGCACTAGCACTGCACAGCCTGCAGAGGAGCCTCCTCTTACATGTATCCTTTTTCTTCTTCTGTGGTCCCCGCTTAGGGAGGAATAATAAACCTAATTCATATAGATATTATATAGTAAATTTCACCAATCAAGCAACATAGTTTATTGGAGAATTATATTGACATCTCCCGTGAAATTACAGACGTTTTCGTTAGCCAAAACATATTATGTCAAACACTCACTAAATTTTTAAAATTGGCGGAGCCAGCTTGCAATGAATAGAGTACGTGCCTGCACTCATTTTCTAAAACTTGGATTTTCACTTTTATGTTGTAATCTAAAATTTTAGTTATATTTCCATTTTGAAAGAACATTACAATTGTACCTTATAGAATAATAAAAAGTTATTATTGTGCCTCCATAAAATAATTAAAATATATTCATGTCTTTACAAAATAATTTAAATGTGTTGTTATGCTTTTATTTTTCAAGAAAATTTATTTTTATGCCTTTACTCGATCATTGAAATATATAGTTATATAGTACCCGTACTGAGAAATTGTTTTAGCTCTACCACTGCATGCTCCTCCATAGTTCTCCATAATTGAAAACTATAGTTTCATCCATGCAATGGGCAAAAAAAAAAAAAAATTTAAAAATAAGAGCATAAAAAAACATCTTATTAATTTTAATATCAATTCTCCCATTTTTTTAATGGAATAACCCTCCAATTTATAAAACCATAATTTTAAAATTCCAACAAAAAAACTCCTAAACTCAATAAATTTTTTAAGCAATTAATTCTAACAAATTCAACTGTCACATTATCTTAATATATATATATATATATATATATATATATATAAAATATATATGTGCTTCATCATGGGGAGAGTAGTCTTGGGCTTGTCCGGGTGGGGGCCGATGTAGTCGTGGACTCGTAGCTTAGGGAGGGAGTGATTGCGTAGACTCGCACAAGAAGGATGAATGGAGATTAATTGGGCTCTAGCACAAGGAGGAAGCGTCATTTGTGCTGACGACATGACAGCTACCACGGCTCACGCGGGTGGGGTCACCTCAGCTGGCGATGCAACGACGATTTCATGATAGGAAGACGAACAGCTTCACAATAGGGCTATTTGGTGCCTACACAAGCGGATTAGCGGGAGAGGCTCATGGGAGGAGGGAATCCAATGCTAGTTGGAAGCCTTTGTGCGGTGAGGAGCAAGGAGGAGATCATGGTGCTAGTAGACAAGGCGGGGGTCAAGAAGGTTGTTTTTCCTTGATCTCGAGTTTTATCCTTTTGAGTATAAACTAGAACAATCAACAATCAAGGTTGAGCTTGCTTAGCTAAAAGATTAAAAATTATTGAGGTATTTTAGTCATTTCACATCTAAGTTAACATAGTTAAAACCAAAGAGTATTGACGTATATTTTTGGGTGTCAGAGATGCTCTATAATCTCAACAAAACTCGGATGCAAAGGTTTATGAAAAATATGGTTAGAACTATAACTTTTGAATTGAAAACCATAGTATATGAGAGCTTCATGTTGTAGCCCATGTTTTCTAATCACTATAGCATGTGAGAGTTTTACACTTTAACAACTAAAGATTTTGGTTTAGAATTGATTTTGCCAAACACCAGGTAACGTAAGAATCCCTAATGTATAACTTGTCAAGTATTGAACATCAACTTGATTTTGCATAAGAGAAAAGGCTTTACTTTCTCTCTGTCTGATCTCTATCTCTCTCTCTCTCTTCTTCCTAGTTCTCTATCGTACCAAACACGCCAAGGGGAGGAAAAGAAAGAAAGAAAGAAAGAAAGAAAGAAAGAAAGAAAAGTAAAAGGTTATGGAGGTAGGATAGGAACAAAAGGAGGACATAGTGCAAGTCAGTGTCTAAGGGGAGAGTAAAGAATTTGATATGGAGAGTTTACAATTCTTTGGCCTATCAAATCAATTATTTTTTTTTTCCTGAGTGTAACGACCGTTATTTTAACGGGTATAATTTTTGTAAAATCATATGAATAAAATATCATTTTAGCATTTTTACCAAGTCTCTGTAGTAAATATTTAAAACCTATCTATCGCCCACTTCGACCAACCTTGTCTCGCTACATTAATGCTCAATTAAGTAGCCTCCTTTTCATTTGGCTAAAGGTCTCCAAAGGAGACATAGAATTAATTCACCTCAACTACTTAGAGACATAGAATTAATTCACCTCAACTACTTAAAGACATTGATATATTTTCTCAACCACCTTTTTAATGCTTCCTTCATCTTCTTCCATAACTTGCCCTATTTGCCCTCTCAATTATGTTGGCATTATTTGCTAAAAGTCTCCATGGGAGACATGATAATATTTTCTTTTAATGCTCATTTGTTTCTTCCTACAACTTTTCCCATAAACATACAATTATCTCCCGCTCCTCAATTATTTTGATGCCTTTTTATTCAACCATCACCACTTTCTTCTCTAGTTTCTCATTCTCTCATTTCTCACTTCAATTTCTAACTAAAGACACAAGGTATAAAGCTCTCTTTGTAGCCAAGTAACTATAATTCTCAGCCATGTTTAAAGCTGTTTTGGAGTCAACTCAAGCTTGATTTTTAATCCAAACTTTGGTGTTTTTCAAAGGAGTTTTGAGGTAGGTTTTCTTTAATTCAAACTTGGTTTTTAGTATGTGTTTTCTCCATGTTTAATGCATGATTTTCATATTCCAAGTTCATGCAAATTTTCTAGTTATGTTAACATGCATATTTAAGTATTTATGAACAAAAACTTGAGTCCTGAGTTAAAACCCACAACCAACCTTTATTTTGGTTTGACAACAATGTTAGGAACATGTTAGGAATGTTTAGAACTAGTTTTCATAGCTCTATGGTTAATGTTTTAAGGTTTTGAGCTTGAAGAACAAACTTAAGCATGTTTTATCATTATTAGCAAAAAAGGCTAGAGATATGGTTTGATGATGATTTTAGTATAAAACTCATGAGAATATGTTTATTGTAATTATATAATGCATGCTGCCTATTTTGGAATGGTTTTGAGATTTTAAACAAGAATAATATGCTTTGGGTTAAAGAGAAACTTAACCTTCCATAAACCTTATATTATCTCTATGAGCAGTATCCCTTTCTTAAAATTATAGGATTAGATGAAAATCAATTTTATAAATTGGTTTACATATTTTAAAAGTAGACATCCTAAGCTTTCCAACGAGCTATCATGAGCCTAAATCGGAATTGTATTTTATTTTCTATGAATTTTTCAATTTTTGGATTGGAAACTAGTAAACCTACCAGTGGCAGTATACCATCCGTCTACCTTAACTAAACCATCTATTAACTCATGTGCTAATTGTAGATAGTGAACCCAACTTTGCTCACCTTCTAATCCCTGAATGTCTTGCAACCTTTCCAAAACTATCTTAAGTAATTTATGAATCTTATCAGAGACTAAAATATATAGATTTACACTTAATTCATTTATGGATGTGGTTATATGTTGTGCTTTAGTTTTAATTGTCCTTATGCACACCTTAGGAACTAGGGTGTGTGGAGCTTACGTTAATTAAATTCTGAGATTAAAAGATTATTGAGAAGCTTGGAAGGTAGGGATTCTATTACTCATATTTTGTAAGGTTTTTATGGAATTAAAATTGATTGTTTTACCATAAGATATATGTATCTATGTTGAACTGCTATTATATGAGAATCACATATAAAACTATGATATGAACTCGCCCTGTATTGATTAGCGAGGAACATAATGAATTAACATTTGTTATTATAAATTGAAAAGCATGGTTAGGAAAATTGACTCTATAAATAATGATGGAACATTGAGAATTGGTGAGACGTGAAGAGGGTGACGGTTACATCCTTGGGCACGAATTCCCTAAAAGGTAAAATAAGGAGGAGGTGATGATGCTCCCTTGGGTCGAAAGTCCAAGAACACACTGTACAGGAATCGACTTGGTGAGGACTCAGGGCTTGATGTCCTCTCACTAGAATAACCTCGGAATGTTTGGAGGGTAGCCAACCATGCATATTTGGGTTTCAATAAGTTGAGCGTTACTTTATTTAATGTGGATACCTAAGAATAATGATGAATTGTAATATTTGTATATATGTATAATTGTGAAACTTGGTAATGATTAACTGTGGTATCCACGAGATATGATCATAATAAACTTCATAATCTGGTATATGATGTAAATTAACTAACCATGCAGTTTTAATATGGTAATGAATAAAACCTTAAGGTGAATAACGATTTTTCCTACTGGGCATGTCGATACTCATCCCTATCATATTTACATCTCTCAGGTGAAACTTAGTGCAACTTATCTGACGAGGAATAGGCAACAATACTATTGACTTCATGTTGGAAGATCTTTGTTTAATTGTAACTCGTCTAGATTATGTAAGATTCATATTTCTTTTGTGATGGCTGTGTTAAGTTATTTGGGAATTATACTATGGTATGATGACTGTATTTTAAACATTTGGTGCTACACTAAAAACTATGGTTTGTATTTTAAATGTTTATTTTTATTTTTTTTATTTTTGTTTAAAGACCCATGGGCATTGTTTAATTGATTTAAATAATATTGAATCTAAATTTATTTTTATTTATTCAATACTACTAACCCCCATACAGGGGCGTTACAGAATTTTTGGTATCAGAGCCTAGGTTTGGTTAACCTAAGGCATGTAGCACCATCTTAAAAATTAATCTTTTGGAATAATTTTAAAGTTAAGTGTTAATGTCATTATTATTGGGTACTAATCCTGGTTAAATTTACGCAGCCAGTAGAAACTATGCCGCTAAGACGTCAAGTGCAATCATCTAAGCATTCATAACTGGTCGAACAGGTTCAGGAAGTTGAACAACCTAAACCGATGAAACAAGCTCAGGAAGATGAGCAACCACGATGGGCAACATAGACCCTGCCAGCTACACCGGAAGTGAATAATCTAGAACAAATCCTTTAAGCTTTGCAAAATATGCAAAGACCTATGGAAGCTCGTGATCCTAAGCAACAACATTTGTCCCTACCAAAGGAGTTCATGAAGCAGAAACCTCCTGCATTTAGTGGAGAACCTAATCCTGTCATAGTAGAACAATGGCTAAAGGCGGTTAAAAAGAAGTTGGATACCTTGAGGATTCCACAAGAGTATTGGGTTAGCTTTTCAACATATATATTTAAGGGTAAAGCCAAAGAGTGGTGGGATCTTTAGAAATACGACTATGATATGCCAAACCTTACATGGGAGCAGTTCGAAACCATATTTTGTAACACTTATATTCCTCAGAGCCATAGGCAAGCAATGATGCAAGAATTCGAAAACCTGGTGCAGGCAGATACTATGGTTGTTGAATACCATGCTTGATTTATAGAATTGTCTGGCTATAATCCCGGAGCTGTATTGGATCCAATGGCGAGGTGAGAAAAATTTAGAAATAACCTAAGATCGAAAATCAGACAAATGATAGCTGTTGTCCGATCTACAGACTTTCTTGAGCTTGTAGCCGCAGCACAATGGGCAGAGACATAACTAAATAACTCCTATGGAGGGTATAAGGGTTCTGGTGGGCATCAACGGAAGATAGGCAAGAAGGAGAAGTCACAAGGACAGGTCACTCAATATAGTGGAGTGACTATTGGTAGTGGATCTCTAGTAGTGGTCGTTTTCAGCCATATGCTTGTCATAACTGTGGACAAGTGGGACATCTGAGGAGGAACTATCCTAACTTGCTGCACAATCATTCCTTGCACTAAGGCCCCAAGGAAGTCATTTTGGCTCCACTGTATGAGGAGGGAGTCAAAATCAGGGAGTGCCTCAACAAAACATTCCAACTTGCCAAGTCTCAGTAACTCAATCTCAAGGGTTCCAACCCTAGTACAACTACCAACAGCGGCCACAGGGCTCTAATTTCTATGCCAATCAGAATTTTCAACTGACTCCACAAGGTTCAGTGAATCAAAGGTCACATTTTCCTAGAAGAAATAATAATAAGACTAGTAGTAGCCAAGGAAACCGAGGAAAGAGTGATAAAGGGAAAGCACCAACACAAGCTTATGTAATTACGGCTACAGCTGGACAAGCAAAGCAGGATGATCACTCCGTTGTAGATGGTATGATTCACGTGTCTCATTCTGGGCTCATGTATTGTTTGATACTGATGCCACTCATTCATTTATATCGATGTTATTTGCTTCCGTACTACAACTAGAAACAGAAACATGTAGTTCGCCACTAATCCTTAGAATACCAATGGGCGGGATAGCTGAAGTATCCATAATTTGTAAATCAGTGTGTATTGTTATAGGAAAACATAAACTATTGGCTGACCTATATGTAATAACTATGACGGAGTTTGATGTAATCCTAGGGATGGATTGGCTAACTAAATATCAGGCAACAGTATATTGTCATAGGAAACGTGTCTCTTTGTTCATCAAGAATGGACAAGTCATCGAATTTCAGGCAAAGATAGGAACAGTGACACCAGCCCCGATGCTAAAGGCTTGTATTGGAGAACGAAGGAATTTCACCAACCTTGGAACAATCTTTGCTTCAAAGGGAGAACTAAAGAGGAACGACCCATCCTTTCACACTCTTGTGGTGGATGAATTTTCAGATGTTTTTTCAGATAAATTGCCCAGACTTTCGCCTGATAGAGAAATCGAGTTTGTCATTGACTTAATTCTAGGAACAACGCCCGTTTCTATTGCTCTGTATCGAATGGCACCTGTTGAAAAGGTGAAATTAAGGAAGCAGTTAGATGAATTACTGGAAAAAGGATTTATTCGACCGAGTACATCACCTTGGGGAGCTCCAGTGCTTTTTGTGAAGAAACATGATGGATCGTTGAGGCTTTATGTCAACTATTGCCAGCTTAATCGACTGACTATTAAGAACAAGTATCCTCTGCCCTAAATTAACAAGTTGTTCGATCAGTTAGAAGGATCTTGCTATTTCTCAAAGATTAACTTATGATCTGGATATCACCAACTGAAGATAAGGGAGGAGGACATTCCAAAGACGGCTTTTCGGACTCACTATGGTCACGTTGAGTTCCTTGTCATGCCTTTCGGGTTAACTAATGCACCAGTAGCTTTCATAGACTTGATGAACCGTGTCTTCTGACGTACTTAGATCAATTTATTATTGTCTTCATAGATGATATCTTGATCTATTCCAAAACTGAAGAAGAGCATGCTGAGCATTTGAGGATTGCTCTACAGACATTGAGAGAACATGGTCTCTATGCAAAGAAGAGAAATGTGACTTCTAGATGACAAAGGACAAGTTCCTTGGACACATTGTCTTTGAAGAAGGCATCTCAGTGGACCCTTCTAAGATTGAAGCGGTGCTAAATTAGGAACGACCGAAAAACGTGTCAAAGATCTGAAGTTTTCTTGGATTAGCTGGATACTATTGACGCTTCATAGAGAATTTCTCAAAGATTGCTTCTCCATTGACAAGACTCACAAGGAAGAATGTCAAGTTCGTGTGAGATAATAAATGTGAAGAAGTATTCAAGGAACTGAAACGAAGACTCACTAGTGCACCTGTGTTGATCATACCCAACAACGAAGAGCCTTACACAATATACACTGATGCCTCAGAAAATGGTTTGGGTTGCGTGTTAATGCAACATTGACGAGTAGTTGCCTACGCCTCATGCCAGTTGAAACCCCACAAGAGGAACTACCTCACACATTATCTTGAGTTAGCTATTGTGGTTTTTGCACTCAAGATTTGTAGATGTTATCTATATGGCGCAAAGTTTGAGCTTTATACGGATCATCAAAGTCTAAAATATTTGTTTACTCAAAAGGACCTCAACCTAAGGCAACGAAGATTGACTAAGTATATGGTGGATTACGACTTTAGTATATCCAATACCATCCTAGAAAAGCAAATGCAGTGGCAGATGCTCTAAGTCATAAGAACAACGAAATTATAGCTAGTTTAGCATTGGAAGATTGGAGATGAGTCATCACCATCGCCGACTTCAACTTACAATATGATGAAGATGATGAAAGAGCTTTCCTATTCAATGTGATAGCAACTCCTATGTTAATCCAGCAAGTAAAACAAGGACAATGGTACAATGAAGGATTATGTATGGTTTGGGAACAAATACAAAATGGTGAACAACTAGATGGATGGCAGATTGAGCTAGAAGGATTCTTACTTTATAAAGGCATGCAGTGCTAGATGAGGCACAACGTTCAAAGTTTGCTATTCATCCTAGAAGCACTAAAATGTATATGGACCTGAAACGACAATATTGGTGGCGAGGAATGAAGTGAGACGTAGCAACCTTTGTCTCTAAGTGCATAATGTGTCAACAGGTTAAAGCAGAACATCAAAAGCCTAGACGCGAGTTAAGGAGTCTACCTATTCCAAAATGGAAGTGGGATCATGTGACAATGGACTTTGTTACCAGATTCCTAAGACTCAAGTAGGGCATGATACCGTTTGGGTAATTGTAGATCGTTTAACTAAGATAGCCCACTTCATCCCAATCAAAACTAGTTACAATATCTCAAAATTATGCCAATTGTATGTGGAGAAGATAGTGACATTGCATGGTGTACCCATGTCAATAGTCTCTAATAGGGATACACGTTTTACATCAAAGTTCTAGAGAGGATTGCAGAAAGCTTTGGGATCACAATCTGAACGTGTCATTCAAGTTCTCGAGGATATGCTTCGAGCTTGTGTATTAGACTTTGGAACTAATTGGGTTGCATTGCTACCATATGTTGAGTTCGCATACAACAACAGTTACCAGGCGAGTATTGGAATGGCTCCATATGAAGCTTTATATGGTAGGCCTTGTAGATCTCTATTATGTTGGGCTAAAAAGGAGAACGTCTCAAACTTAGGCCTCAGTTTATTAGAGAAACAATGGACAAGATCTGAATTATTCGCGAACGTCTTTAGACAGCTCAAAGTCGATAGAAGAATTATGCAGATAAGATGAGACGACCTTTAGAGTTCCTGGTTGGAGACTTTGTGCTCTTGAAGGTGAAACCAAAACGGGGTGTATCTCGATTTGGTGTTAAAGGAAAGTTAGCACCAAGGTATACAGGACCGTTTGAGATTGTAGAATGCATTGAAATGCTGGCATACCGTTTAGACCTACCACTACAATTGTCTCATGTACATAATGTGTTCCATGTATTGATGTTAAGGAAGTATGAGCCCGACCCTTCACATGTGATCATGTGGACAGATGTACTTATCCAGGGAGATACTACCTATGAAGAAATTCCAATTTAGATCCTAGACCGTGAAATAAAAATATTACGTCATCATGAAATTCCTCTGGTGAAAGTGATGTGGTAACATCATAGTGTGGAGGAAGTCACATAGGAACTTGAATCTGAAATAAGAGAGAAGTATCTACATTTGTTTTAACATTGTAATCAGTGTACGAAATTTCAGGGACGAAATTTTTAGAAAAGGGGAGAGCTGTAACGATCGTCATTTTAATGGGTATGATTTTTGTAAAATCATATGAATAAAATGTCATTTTTGCATTTTTACCAAGTCTTTGTAGTAAATATTTAAAACCTACCTATCACCCATTTCTACCAACCTTGTCTCACTACATTAATGCTCAATTAAGTAGCCTCTTTCTCATTTGGCTAAAGGTCTCCAAAGGAGACATAGAATTAATTCACCTCAACTACTTAGAGACATAGAATTAATTCACCTCAACTACTTAAAACATAGAATTAATTCACCTTAACTACTTAGAGACATTGATATATTTTCTCAACCACCTTTTTAATGCTTCCTTCATCTTCTTCCACAACTTGCCCCATTTGCCCCCTCAATTATGTTGGCATTATTTGCTAAAAGTCTCCATGGAAGACATGATAATATTTTCTTTTAATGCTCGTTTGTTTTTTCCTACAACTTTCCCCATAAACATACAATTATCTCCCACTCATCAATTATTTTGATGCCTTTTTATTCAACCATCACTTTCTTCTCTAGCTTCTTATTCTCTCATTTCTCACTTCAATTTCTAACTAAAGACACAAGGCATAAAGCTCTTTTTGTAGCCAAGCAACTATAATTCCCACCCATGTTTAAAGCCGTTTTAGAGTCAACTCAAGCTTGATTTTTAATTCAAACTTTGGTGCTTTTCAAAGGAGTTTTGAGGTAGGTTTTCTTTAATTCAAACTTGATTTTTAGTATGTGTTTTCTCCATGTTTAATGCATGATTTTCGTATTCCAAGTTCATGCAAATTTAATAGTTATGTTAACATGCATATTTAAGCATTTATGAACAAAAACTTGAGTCCTAAGTTAAAACCCACAACCAACCTTTATTTTAGTTTGACAACAATGTTAGGAACATGTTAGGAATGTTTAGAACTAGTTTCCATAGCTCTACGGTTAATGTTTTAAGGTTTTGAGCTTGAATAACAAACTTAAGCATGTTTTTATCATTATTAGCAAGAAAGGCTAGAGATATGGTTTGATAATGATTTTGGTATAAAACTCATGAGAATATGTTTATTGTGATTATATAATACAAGCTGCCTATTTTGGAATAGTTTTGAGATTTTGAACAAGAATAATATGCTTTGGGTTAAAGAGAAACTTAACCTTCCATAAACCTTGTATTATCTCTATGGGTAGTAGCCCTTTCTTAAAATTCTGGGATTAGATGAAAATAAATTTTGTAAATTAGTTTACATATTTTAAAAATAGACATCCTAAGCTTTCCAACAACCTATCATGAGCCTAATTTGGAGTTGTATTTTATTTTCTATGAATTTTTTAATTTTTGGATTGAAAACTAGTAAACCTACCAATAGCAGTATACCACCTGTCTACCTTAAGTAAACCACCTATTAACCTATGTGCTAATTATAGATAGTGAACCTAACTTTGCTCACCTTCTAATCCCTAAATGTCTTGCAACCTTTCCAAAACTATCCTAAGTAATTTATGAATCATATCAGAGACTAAAATATATAAATTTACACTTAATTCATTTATGGATGTGGTTATATGTTGTGCTTTAGTTTTAATTGTCCTTATGCACACCTTAGGAACAAGGGTGTGTGGAGCTTACGTTAATTAAATTCTGAGATTAAAAGATTATTGAGAAGCTTGGAAGGTAGGGATTCTATTACTCATCTTTTGTAAGGTTTTTAAGGAATTAAAATTGATTGTTTTATCATAAGATATATGTATCTATGTTGAACTGCTATTATATGAGAATCACATATGAAACTATGACATGAACTCGCCCTGTATTGATTAGCGAGGAACATAATGAATTAACATATGTTGATATAAATTGGGAAGCATAGTTAGAAAAATTGACTCCATAAATAATGATGGAACATTGAGAATTGGTGAGACGTGAAGAGGGCGATGGTTACATTCTTGGGCACGAATACCCTAAAAGGTAAAATAGGGGGAGGTGATGACGCTCCCTTGGGTCAAAAGTCCCAGAACATACTGTACAAGAATCGACTTGGTGAGGACTCGGGGCTTGATGTCCTCTCACCGAAATACCCTCGGAATGTTCGGAGGATAGCCAGCACGCCAATTTGGGTTTCGATAAGTTAAGCGTTACTTTATTTAATGTGCATACCTGCGAATAATGATGAATTGTAATATTTGTATGTATGTATAAGTGTGAAACTTGGTAATGATTAACTATGGTATCCACAAGATATGATCATAATAAACCTCATAATCTGGTATATGATGTAAATTAACTAACCATACAGTTTTAATGTAGTAATGAATAAAACCTTAAGGTGAATAATGATTTTTCCTACTGGGCATGTCGATGCTTATTCCTATCATATTTAAATCTCTTAGGTGGAACTCAGTGCAACTTATCTGACGAGGAATAGGCAACAACACTGTTGATTTCATGTTGTAAGATCTTTGTTTAATCGTAACTTGTCTAGATTATGTAAAATTCGTATTTCTTTTGTGATGGTTGTGTTAAGTTATTTGAGAATTGTACTATGGTGATGATGACTGTATTTTAATTATTTGGTGCTACACTAAAAACTGTGGTTTGTATTTTAAATGTTTATTTTTATTTTTTTATTTTTGTTTAAAGACTCATGGGCATTGTTTAATGGATTTAAATAATATTGAATCTAAGTTTATTTTTATTTATTCAATACTGCTAACCCCTACACATGGGCATTACATTGAAAGGGAACTATAACACCAAATTTATGCTTCTTATTACATTTAAGCAAAGCCCACCTTTAACAATGACTTTCATAATTACCTTATCATCTAGAGTTCCATCCTATTTTGCAACACACAATACGTATGCCAAAAACATTTTCTCAACTTCATTTTTCTCTTTTATTTGGTGATTTTTAATTAGGCTTTAATGGTGGTAAATGAATGAATGATAATGATAATAGTTCAGTTCCTTGTGTGCTTTTTTTTTTTTTTTTTTTTACTTTTGGGTGTCCTGGGTTCAAAATATGAGATAGGGAAATCACATACATGCATGGCTACAAAATGTATACACCATTACTATTTTTTTTACCCTTTAACTCACAGATCATTTCGTATGTGTTTTATTACCCCTAAAAAAAGCATTTTTATTTTATATTTGAGTGGGAAAAACATATTAAAATGGTTTGAGGAATAGTTTTAGATTAATAATGGTTAAAAATTGATTGCACTGAATCATACATGATAAACCAAATAATATCGGAGCCCTAAGCTTGAACCACCTTTCTTGATACATCCACTTCTTTACAGTGTACTTATCTACTATTACTCTCCATGTTTTTTTAATAAATTTTATATATGGTACCTACTAATATGAGTTATTAGGTGATTTTGGATCGCAATATTATATCTCATACATTATTATATATATATATATTTATATTTATATTAAAGAAAATACGCAAAATTTAACAAAAGTGGATAAAGAATTGGTTTACACAATGGCAATAATGTATCTTTCATACACTATAAAAGGCATTTTCTTTTGCCTTTATTTTTTTTCATGGTTTTTTGGTTTTGCTTTTTTGTTGAGCAAAATTTTACGACAGAGTAAAAAAGAATACTACACAAGTTCTTCACAACAAAATTTTGGATGGTTAAATCATGTCAAAATTATACCAACAACAAATTTTTTTTTTAAAAAAGGAACGTGATGACAATATAACGAATTTTTTGCAATCCCGCCCAAGAATTCTCTCTCGTGTGTGTGTGTGTGTGTATACTTATATATATATATATATATAAGCAATTTCTATTTTTTAGGTAATTATTTGAGATTTATTAGGGGTCTTTGAAAAACTAAAGCCGTGTGATATATCCAAGCTGTATCCTGTTATTATTATTATTATTTGTTTCCATATATCGAAGGAGATTACTAATTGCACACGCTAAATAAGAATATCATCGAAAGTATTACTCAGTATATATACAGACACATATATTTACGCAAGACTATAGAGAAAATACCTATGTAGGATTCCAAGTCCCATATATTATTGAATATTTTATAAGTTCGTTTCTTTTTTTTTTTGGAAAAGAGAATATTTAGAGAAGCTGATTGTTTATATATATATATATGCAAGATTCTAAATTAATGCAGATAAAGTCATAAAATAATGCATAACAAAGGTTGTGGTCGGTTTTTGCTTAGCGCTTGTAAAAGTCATCAATCGAAATTGATTTTTAGCCACTTGCAATAGCTTTTGAAGAGCATTTCCGGATAAGTTTTGGAAAGTAACTGTGAGAAGGGGGAAAAAAAACTTTGTGGTATAAGGGAGAAAAAAATTACAATTTTAAAAGAAAAAGTTAAAGTAGAGTTGACACATACGTGGAAAAAGAAACGCAGCTTCCAAATGGCACCATTAGTGCGTAATATTTTAATTAACTTAATCAAACAATTAGTTTTTTTAAATAAATAAAAATACGAGTTTTTAAAGAGACAAAAAATGGGGTACATCGCATCCCTCTCATGGCTGCGCGGTACCCATTTGGTATTGTTTTTGTTGTTTTCGGAAGTGTTTTTGCACGTCTTGCATTTGTATCGCAAAGAGAGATTATATGTAGATTATTATTGATAAGAAACGCTTTCTGATTAATATACAGTTCCTTTTAATTTGAACAATCGAATTTTTTTTTTTTTCCGGGTCTATTATATACATCCCTATTTTTTGTTTGTGGTTTGTTATTAGCCTTCTACTGTTAGAATAGATACACTGTTGTTCCTGTTTTTCAAAACATATAATTATGAAGAATTTATTAGTTGGGGTACCACATACGTTAGTTTTTTCCATTAGATTATATCCAAATCTCATTAAAGTCAACAAAATAAAAATGCAATGGAGCTTAATGAAGGTGAAGTGCGTAGTATTTGTACGATATTATTCTTTTTTATTGTCTATTTGTGTTGATTTATAAAGATAAAACGCAGGTATGACCCAAGTTTTAACATGTTATCCAAGTGACGACAATTTGTAGAGGAGAATATCTTTGTTAACAATTTAGTGATAGATTATAAAATCAATTATAGACGATCCACGCTTCACAACTTTGAATCGCTCTTATATATTAAAATTACATCAAAATCAAAAGAGTATACAAAATTAAAGATCATAAAAAATTGACGGTACCACAAAAATTCTTTTTAGGTCCAAGACTCCAATTGAAGGTCCAAAATTATAAGATTTCTGCGATTAATTTTAGGCAAAATAAATTAGCTAAGAAATTTTTTTTTATGTTTTCTTATTATGTACTTATATGGGTCTACTAAACTCTTAAAAATAATAAATCAAGAAAAAGGAATTAATCTTTTAAAACTTAACATATATGTAACAAAAAATTTCAACAGACTAAATATGCGCGAGCTTTATAAATCAAAGAAAATAAAATGATTCTTAAAAATTTAAGATCCATGCATTAAAAATTTTTTCAAATTGAATATGCAAGAACAAATCAAATTAGTATATTATAGAAAATAGAGGTTCACGAAATACAAGTGTATATGTTGGATAAATTTGAAGAAGTGGGATTGGGTGTTAAGGTAAGTGATATAGGAAACACCAGCAATTGTTGCACAAATTAGTTTCGTAGTTGCCCCAGCAAGCACTCATTTTCGAACACCTTCACTGCCAAATTGGACAAAGAAAAAAATCATAAGGAAAGGCGCAAATAATAAATGAAAATCTAGTTAAGCAAAGACAATGGAGAGTGATGTGGGGGCTAAATATATTGTAAGGCTTTGTGAAAAGGACTCTGCCAAACAGACAGTTTTCTAATATGGTTGAATTGTCAGAGTTTGTAAACAATTTTGTCATCCCCTGTGGATGGGTAATTGATGGTGAAACTTTTAAAAAAATAACTCAAAACTTATACTCAACTCTTATATGAAGAGAATAACAAGGAATCAATTAAACACATGATGTAGCAGGCTTTCAATGATATTCTGCCTACCAACTCATTGCTATGTGGGTGTGGTGTTAAGAGACCCCCTTGGTTGCAAGCTGTACATGCCATGTTTTATGGGAAATTAACCAACAGCGAGCTTGAGATATTCTGTGTGCAAAGATAGAAACAAGCTGATCGTTGCTTATATTATCGACGATGTAGGTTTGTTTCTATATGAATTCCCAAGAGGTCGGACTATTAACAATTCATGTATCTGACCAAATTTTGAAAGGTCTCTAATAGATGAAAATGGAAGGACGAGTTGGACATTGTGATAGCAAATTTTTCCGATAATCTTTGGTATGGTTCAAAAAAAAAAGGTACTCTGTTCTTGTTTAAGAGGGGATTGTTGTCCTATGATTTTAGATTATTAACCTTAATTGGATTTGATTAAATTCGCCTAATATGCTCCAGGATCAAAACTACATGAGCATAATAGAGGGTTTTTTTTTTTTTTAGAATTTTTAAGTAGGATATGAAAAAAAATATATGTTAATAATAATTTATATTGAATTCTCAAATATGTATCAGATTTTTTTTTCCATTTATACGTGTATGTTATATGTATTTACCGGTTTGTTGTAATTTTGATCATATCTAATGTTGTATAATATAAATTATTCTTTGCCACTTGAAGCTAGCTCAAGTGGTTGGATGTGTAAGTGTACATCTGCGTCCACTAAAATTGAAGCTTGATGATTTCATTTCTTCTTAGTAAGGTAAGATTAGGGCTGTCAATTTAGACAGGGCCAACCTCGGCCTAACTTAGCCTAAGTCTAGGATCGGGTTGGGCCAAAGATCTAGGCTCAAACTAAGGCCAGGCCGGGCCCGGTTAGCCCAAGTAGATCATTTTTTTAAAAATTCTCTTATAAAAATTTAGGCGGCCCAACCTGCCCTTAGGCCCTTGAGGGTTTTGGGTCGGGCTGGGCCTCCTCTCTTTAACCGAGCTAGCCTGGCCCAATTTTTTCTTTTGATCAATTTGGGCTAGGCCTGCCTAAATTAACACCTCTAAGTAAGATACATGGGCCCAACACCATATGAAATATATATATATATATATATATATATAAACATACATGACCAACATTTGACACATACCTTAGCTTGGAAAAAAAAACTCTTTTTTTATCCTACTATAAAATCCTTCAAACTTCTCATGTAATATAAACTTGTTGGTATTTAGGGGTTTTTTTTTGTTGATATCAATTTTTGTCATTGAAAATTAGGGATTGTTTGACTTTGATCCCTACATCTTAAAATGTTATAAAATTGCTCTTAAGCTTATCATAAGTTGCAATTTTTGTATTTTCATCCATAAAAGACCAAATTTTAAACAGTTTTAATCATGTTTGGATCATGTAACTAGCTAATAAAAGGTAATCTATAGGATGATGATGATTTGGAGACTACAAACAAAGATTGAGGAGACTTTTAGGTTTAGAACACGAAAGAATTTATGCTTTTATAAAGGGATTAATTACAAAAATTTTCTCTAAATTATAGCCTTTTTCACACTTTGTCCCTAAATTTCATAACGTAAAATCCGTTCGCCTAAAGTATAAACTTGTAATAACCCTGCCTACGTGGCCGTTACTTAACTACATAATCTTAATTTTAAACATGCATTAACATAAAGTACTTAAATTGCAGAATAAATTTTTTTCTAAAACAAAATCTTGATAATGAATTCTTAACATATTTCCTTAAAAGAAATAATCATTATTTCTCAAAAACTTAATTCCATAAATCTATCATAATAATACTAATTTCTTAAACATGATAATAACATAATAATAATTATTATGTTTTAACATAATCATAATTTCTAAAGACTTAATTCTTTACATACATCATACATTAATTTCTTAAAAGATAATAATAATTTCATAAAACTTTTCTTTTAACGTAAAAATAATTATTTTTAAAATTACTTCCTTTAAAACATTCCCTAATTTAAAGGAAAATATTTCTAAAATCAACTTTAAACATCGTAATGAATTTCTAATTTAAATGCTTTTTAAATCCTTCCTAAAATTATCAACATATTTTTTTTATAATTTATTATCTTAAAACTAACATATTGATTTCTTAAAACTTATTCTCTTTAAGCTTAGCATAATAATAATTTATTCTCTTAAGTCTAGCATATTAGTTTCTTAAAAATATTCTTTTTAATTTTCATAATGATAAATTTATAAACATATTCATTTAAATCCTTTCTTAATTTAACATAAAACTCCTATAAACGTTTCAAATCTAAATAATCTCATAATTTTCTTACTTAAAAATTTTCGTGTATTTGTTGTATTTTCTATTGTAATATTTTTAAATCTTATAATCTCCTAGACCAAGATTGTATTATCACAACCTCAGTTTTTAAGCCATAATTACAAAATTTCATTTTCTTATTTAATACAAACATAATTTTGTAAAATAAAAACGTGCATAATTTCTTAAACTAAAAATGTGTAAATATTACAAATTGTGTGAGCGATATGCATTCCTAATTTCACCATTTGTCCACCGCTGGCCACTGCCCATCAAGTGTTGCTGATAGGTTTTCTTATTTACAGCATGAGTATACTTAAATGAGCTTTTGCCTAGCAAGTAGGAAATTAGACTCGCAAAACATAATTGAAATCATCTAATAAAACATGCATGAATATTTTATACTTGTTTTATGCTTAATTATTTAAGCTTTAACTTATTTTATTAATTGGGCCTGGGTGATCATACCGATTGTGCACGATCTTCGAGAGATCAAGGTTCGCGAAGTCCCTAATGCCGTCAAGATCATAAACAGTACTGAACCGTATTGAAGCCTTCTCCTAAGTTGAAAGGTTGGTATGACACTCTTAATATATCTTATTAATTTCACTTATCTTACTGTGTGTGTAACACCTGCCAATTTTTACATAATAGTTTATGATAGATATTTAAACAACATTACGTATTTCCTATATGATTTTATGTTACTAACTATTTTATTTGAGTAATATGACAGGTGACAGTCACGTGGAATTGGTGTGCTCAAGGTGTTCAAGTCAATAATGTTGCATGCATGATATTTATTTAGCAATTAGTTAAGATTTTGTTGAATTTGAGAGTATGCGTCAATAATGTTACATGCATGATATTTATTTATAGCAATTAGTTAAGATTTTGTTGAATTTGAGAGTATGCGATAGTTCGGCAAGCCAAATTGTCCCTCACAAAACGGTAGGCCGATGGAATTACATCGGCAGGCCGGACCTTACAACTTCAGCAAGCTGAAGTAAGCCATCGACAGGCTGAAGAAGGCTGACGAGTAGTCAATAGGCACTCTCCAAAAATTTGTGACAATGATGGTTGTTGATGATTAGATATGATGGAATGATTAATTCTGATTGATTAGCATATTTTTGGCCTTTTTCCTTAATTTTGGTAATAGAATGTTTGACTTTTAGGTTGATTGGATTAATTGATAAGGTTTCCCATTTTGAAAAGATGAAAAATAGGTAAGTAGAATAAATCAATTAACTTTCCTTTTTCACTCCCTATCACACACGTGATTATCTTTTTGCATTTTTAGAAAATTTCTGATAATAATAGAAAAGATGAGCTTCCTCTTGTACGTCATTCTCATTTCATGTAAAATTCTTCTCAAAAACTCTCTCTCCTTTTTCTCCTTTTCTTCACGATTCTTCCTTTTCTCTCCTTCAATTCTTGCTGCAAATAATTAAAAGAAATATTGAGTTTTCTTTGGGCAAATTCGAAGGAAGCTTAAGAAGAAATTTTTGAGGTAAGAGTCTCACTCTTAGTATTTCTGAAATTGCAGTCTACCTATAATCCGACCCCCATATTTTTATCTACAAATTTCCATTTGCTCTGGAATTTTAGTATGTTATTTATGTAAGTGTTATGTGATGATCCTCAAAATTTCATGTCAATTGGATTTTTTCTACATTGAGAAATGAATTTTCTTCTCTCTACCACTCATTGAAAATTATTGCTGATTGGTCATGATGCATAAAAATGTAGTTTTTGTTCATAATGCAAATGAATGATATTTTTCACAAAATTTGGCAAACCTATTCATTTGTATATTAAGTGCCGAACTTGAAAGTCTCATGATAATATGATGGATATTTTATGTCTTATTGAATTTTCATTAAGACTTGGTTTTGTGACTGTTCTATCTATGAATTATTGGACTTCTTGTTGTGTGATGCTTTTCCATGACTAAATTATTTTATTTGGTGATGAGAATTTTTGTGGTACTATACTTGTATGTTAATAAGCTGTCATTAAAATTTTGGAGGCTAAGTAATTTTATTTTAATTGTGTGAAAATGTTTACCAAAGAATACTCGCTGCTTTTCAAACCTGAAGTTAGTTTTACCACTGATTTTCCAATGTATTGTTTTGATCTATCTCGATTTTATTTGAAGCCCAATTTTGAATATGTTATAGATTTAAGTGTCTATTACATACAATATTTTGTGGAATTATTTTAGGATGTAGATAATTTATTATATGAATGTTAGTAAGGATTGCTCATTGATTCGTTATTGCTGGCATATTTTGTGTTGTATGTTGTTTGACTTGTTTTCGATATCAAATGGAATTTATATGACCAACGAAAAAAAATCATGATATTATTTTTATATGTTAACTTTGTCCTTGCCAAGTTTGGTACTCGAATTGTGTATGAATTTTAAGTTATTGAGCCATGAATTTATAAGGGTCAGGCAGATTCTTTAATTTTCAGTTTAGCATGAATGTTTGTATGATGCTATAATGCAACTGTGTACTTGTAATTTTCTTGAGTTTGAAGCATGGATGATGTTTTATGATGTTGGAAAATTTTATAAGAATGAATATTAATTTTATGTGTAAATGAATGTATGTCATGAACACATTAAGAAGTGAGCTTATCGAGACCGCAGCGATGTTACTTAAGATACGATTAAGTAAAGTAAGCTTATCAGGTGAATACATTCTCATCTATAACATGATGTGGTTTGTGAAAAGTTTGAAATTCATGTTCATGATGATTCTTTGACGGTGTTATTGATGTTCTATTATGAAAGTTTGATTTATCAAGAGTTATGCATATTAGGTGATGACGTATTTTAAAGTATGAAAGTATAAATATGTATCACTTAACTAAGTGTTGCACACCCAATGTAATGTTATGTTGTAACGCCCCTATGTGGGGGTTAGCAGTATTGAATAAATAAAAATAAACTTAGATTCAATATTATCTAAATCCATTAAATAGTGCCCATGGGTCTTTACTTTAAACAAAAATAAAAATAAAAATAAACATTTAAAATACAAACCACAGTTTTTAGTGTAGCATCAAATATTTAAAATACAGTCATCATCACCATAGTACAATTCCCAAATAACTTAACACAACCATAAAAAAAGAAATACGAATCTTATATAATCTAGACGAGTTACAATTAAACAAAGATCTTCTAACACGAAATCAACAGCGTTGTTGCCTATTCCTCGTTAGATAAGTTGCCCTGAGTTTCACCTGAGAGATGTAAATATGATAGGGATGAGCATCGATATGCCCAGTAGAAAAAATCATTACTCACCTTAAGGTTTATTCATTACCACATTAAAACTGCATGGTTAGTTAATTTACATCATTTACCACATTATGAGATTTATTATGATCATATCTCGTGGATACCATAGTTAACCATTACCAAGTTTCACACTTATACATATATACAAATATTACAATTCATCATTATTCCTAGTTATCCACATTAAATAAAGTAACACTCCACTTATCAAAACCCAAATGGGCGTGTTTGGCCACCCTCCAAACATTCCGAGGGTATTCCAGTGAGAGAAAATCAAGCCCCGAGTCCTCACCAAGTCGATTCTTATACAGTGCGTTCTAGGACTTTCGACCCAAGGGAGCATCATCACCTCCCCCCTATTTTACCTTTTAGGGTATTCATGCCCAAGGACGTAACCGCCACCCTCTTCACATCTCACCATTTCTCAATGTTCCATCATTGTTTATAGAGTCAATTTTCTTAACCATGCTTCCCAATTTATAACAACATATGTTAATTCATTATGTTCCTCGCTAATCAATACAGGGCGAGTTCATGTCATAGTTTCATATGTGATTCTCATATAATAGCAGTTCAACATATATACATATATTTTGTGGTAAAACAATCAATTTTAATTCCATAAAAACCTCACAAAAGATGAGTAATAGAATCCCTACCTTCCAAGCTTCTCAATAATCTTTTAATCTTGAAATTTAATTAACGTACACTCCACACACCCTTGTTCCTAAGGTGTGCATAAGGATAATTAAAACTAAAGCACAACATATAACCATATCCATAAATGAATTAAGTGTAAATCTATATATTTTAGTCTCTAATAAGATTTATAAATCACTTAGGATGGTTTTGAAAAGGTTGCAAGACATTCAGGGATTAGAAGGTGAGCAAAGTTGGGTTCACTATCTACAATTAGCACATGGGTTATTCAGTGGTTTACTTAAGGTAGACGGGTGGTATATTGCCACTATTAGGTTTACTAGTTTCCAACCCGAGAGTTGAAAAATTCATAGAAAATAAAATATAACTCCAATTTAGGCTCATGATAGCTCGTTGGAAAGCTTGGAATGTCTACTTTTAAAATATGTAAACCAATTTACAAAATTGATTTTCATCTAATCCTAGAATTTCAAGAAAAAGCTACTACCCATAGAGATAATACAAGGTTTATGGAATGTTAAGTTTTTCTTAAACCCAAAGCATATTATTCTTATTCAAAATCTCAAAATCATTCTAAAATATACATCATGCATTATATAATTATAATAAATATATTCTCATGAGTTTTATACCAAAATCATCATCAAACCATATCTCTAGCCTTTCTTGCAAATAATGAGGAAAATATGCATTAAATATGGAGAAAATATATACTAAAGCCAAGTTTGAATTAAAGAAAAACTACCTCAAAACTCCTTTTAAAAACACCAAAATTTGGGTTAAAAATCAAGCTTGAATTGACTCCAAAGCAGCTTCAACCATGGCTAGGAATTATAGTTACTTGACTACAAATAGAGCTTTATACCTTATGTCTTTAGTTAGAAATTGAAGTGAGAAAGGAGAGAATGAGAAACTAGAGAAGAAAGTGGTGATGGTTGAATAAATAGGCATCAAAATAATTGAAGAGCGGGAGATAATTGTAGGCTTATGGGAAAAGTTGTAGGAAGAAACAAATAAGCATTAAAAGAAAATATTATCATGTCTCCCATGGAGACTTTTAGTAAATAATGCCAATAGAATTGAGGGGGCAAATGGGGAAAGTTGTGGAAGAAGATGAATGAAGCATTAAAAAGATGGTTGAGAAAATATATTAATGTCTCCTAGTAGTTGAGGTGAATTAATTTTATGTCTCTAAGTAGTTAAGGTGAATTAATTCTATGTCTCCAAATGAGAAGGAGGCTACATAATTGAGCATTAATGTAGCGGAACAAGGTTGGTAGAAGTGATGAGTAATAGGTAGGTTTTAAATACTAACTACGGAGACTTGGTAAAAATACTAAAGTGATATTTTATTCATATGATTTTACAAAAATCATACCCGTTAAAATAACGGGTGTTTCAACTCTCCCCTCCTTTAAAAATTTTGTCCATGAAATTTTGTACACTGATTACAATGTTAAAATAAATTTGGATACTTCTCTCTTATTTCAGATTCAAGTTCCCATGTGGCTTCCTCTACATTATGATGTTGCCACATCACTTTCACCAGAAGAATTTCACGACGATGTAATATTTTTATTTCATGATCCAGTATCTAAACTGGAACTTCTTCATAGGTCGTATCTCCTTGAAATGGTATATCTGTCCACATGATCATATGTGAAGGGTCATATTCATACTTCCTCAACATCAATACATGGAATACATTATGTACATGAGACAATTGTGGTGGTAGGTCTAAATGGTATGCCAGTGTTCCAATGCGTTCCACAATCTCAAACGGTCCTGTATACCTTGGTGCTAACTTTCCTTTAACACCAAATCGAGACACACCCCGCTTTGGTTTCACCTTCAAGAACACAAAGTCTCCAACCATGAACTCTAAAGGTCGTCTCATCTTATCTGCATAATTCTTTTGTCAACTTTGAGCTGTCTGAAGACAGTCGCGAATAATCCGAATCTTGTCTGTTGTTTCTCTGATAAACTGGGGCCCAAGTTCGGGATGTTCTTCCTTTTCAGCCCAACATAATGGAGATCTACAAGGCCTACCATACAAAGCCTCATATGGAGCCATTCCAATACTCGCCTGGTAACTGTTATTGTATGCGAACTCAACATATGGTAGCTATGCAGCCCAATTGGTTCCAAAGTCTAGTACACAAGCTCGAAGCATATCCTCGAGAATTTGAATGACACGTTTAGATTGTCCATCTGTTTGAGGATGAAAGGCCGTACTAAAATTTAGTTGTGTTTCCAAAGCTTTCTGCAATCCTCTCTAGAACTTTGATGTAAAACGTGTATCTCTATCAGAGACTATTGACATGGGTACACCATGCAATGTCACTATCCTCTCCACATACAATTGGCATAATTTTGAGACATTATAACTAGTTTTGATTGGGAAGAAGTGGGCTGTTTTAGTTAAATGATCCACAATTACCCAAACAACATCATGCCCCATTTGAGTTTTAGGAAATCCGGTAACGAAGTCCATTGTCACATGATCCCACTTCCATTTTGGAATAGATAAACTCCTTAACTTGCCTTCAGGCTTTTAATGTTCTGCTTTAACCTGCTGACATGTCATGCACTTAAAGACAAAGGTTGCTACATCTTGTTTCATTCCTCGCCACCAGTATTGTCGTTTTAAATCCATATATATTTTAGTGCTTCCAGGATGAATAGCAAACTTTGAACGATGTGCTTCATCTAACACTGCATGTCTGAGATAAGGATCCTCTAGAACAACCAATCTTCCTTTGTAAAGTAGGAACCCTTGAGGCTTAATTTGCCATCCATCTAGTTGTTCACTATTTTGTATTTGTTCCTAGACTATACGTAATCCTTCATCGTACTATTGTCCTTGTTTTGCTTGCTGGATTAACATAGGAGTTGCTATCACATTGAATAGAAAAGCTCTTTCATCATCTTCATAATATTGCAAGTTGAAGTCGACAATGGTGATGACTCATCTCCAATCTTCCAATGCTAGACTGGCTATAATTTTGTTGTTCTTACGACTTAGAGCATCTGCCACTGCGTTTGCTTTTCCAGGATGGTATTGGATATTAAAGTCGTAATCCACCATATACTCAATCCATCTTCATTGCCTTAGGTTAAGGTCCTTTTGAGTAAACAAATATTTCAGACTTTGATGATCCGTATAAAGCTCAAACTTTGCGCCATATAGATAACATCCTCAAATCTTGAGTGCAAAAACCACAGTAGCTAACTCAAGAACATGTGTGGGGTAGTTCCTCTCGTGGGTTTCAACTGGCGTGAGGCGTAGGCAACTACTCGTCCATGCTGTATTAGCACACAACCTAAACCGTTTCCTGAGGCATCAGTGTATATTGTGTAAGGCTCTTCGTTGTTGGGTATGATCAGCACATGTGCACTAGTGAGTCTTCGCTTCAATTCCTCAAATGCTTCTTCACATTTATCATCCCATACAAACTTGACATTCTTTCTTGTGAGTCTTGTCAATGGAGAAGTAATCTTTGAAAAATTCTCTACGAAGCGTCGATAGTATCCAGCTAATCCAAGGAAACTTCGGATCTCTGACACATTCTTCGGTCGTTCCCAATTAAGCACCACTTCAATCTTGGATGGGTCCATTGAGATGCCTTCTTTAGAGACAATGTGTCCAAGGAACTTGACCTTTGTCATCCAGAAGTCACATTTCTCTCTCTTTGCGTAGAGACCGTGTTCTCTCAACATCTGTAGAGCAATCCTCAAATGCTCAGCATGTTCTTCTTCAGTTTTGGAATAGATCAAGATATCATCTATAAAGACAATGATAAATTGATCTAAATACGGTCGGAAGACACGGTTCATCAAGTCCATGAAAGTTGCTGGTGCATTGGTTAACCCGAAAGGCATGACAAGAAACTCAAAGTGATCGTAACGAGTCCGAAAAGCCATCTTTGGAATGTCCTTCTCCCTTATCTTCAGTTGGTGATATCCGGATCATAAGTCAATCTTTGAGAAGTAGCGAGATCCTCCTAACTAATCTAACAACTCGTCAATTCGAGGTAGAGGGTATTTGTTCTTGATAGTCAGCGGATTAAGCTGGCAATAATCGACACAGAGCCTTAAAGATTTGTCATGTTTCTTTACAAAAAGCACTGGAGCTCCCCAAGGTGATGTACTCGGTCGAATAAATCCTTTTTTAAGTAATTTGTCTAATTGCTTCCTTAATTCCACCTTCTTAGCAGGTGCCATTCGATATGGAGCAATGGAAACGAGCGCCGTTCCTGGGATTAAGTCAATGACAAACTCAATTTCTTTATCAGGGAGAAGTCCTGGCAATTCATCTGGAAAAACGTCTGAAAATTCATCCACCGCAGGAGTGTGAGAGGATGAGTCGTTCCTCTTTAGCTCTCCCTTTGAAGTAAAGATTGTCCCAAGATTGGTGAAATTCCTTCGTCCTCTAATACAAGCCTTTAGTATCGGGGCTGGTGTCACTGTTCCTGTCTATGCCTGAAATTCGATGACTTGTCCATTCTTGATGAATAAAGAGACACGTTCCCTATGACAATCTACTATTGCCTAATATTTGGTTAGCCAATCCATTCCTAGGATTACATCAAACTCTGTCATAGTTATTACATATAGATCAACTGATAGTTTATGTTCTCCTATAACAAGACACACTGATTTACAAATTATGGATACTTCAGCTATTCTGCCCATTGGTGTTCTAAGGGTTAGTGGCAAACTACATGTTTCTGTTTCTAGTTGTAGTACAGAAGCAAATAACATCGATATAAATGAATGAGTGGCACCAGTATCAAACAATACATGAGCCCAAGAATGAGACACGTGAATCATACCGTCTACAATGGAGTGATCAGCCTGCTTTACTTGTCCAACTGTAGCCGTAATTGCATAAGCTTGTGCTGGTGCTTTCCCCTTATCACTCTTTCCTCGGTTTCCTTGGCTACTACTAGTCTAATTATTATTTCTTCCAGGAAAATGTGGCCCTTGATTCACTGAACCTTGTGGAGTCAGTTGAAAATTCTGATTAGCATAGAAATTTGAGCCATGTGGCCGTTGTTGGTAGTTGTACTAGGGTTGGAACTCTCGAGATTGAGTTACTGAGACTTGGAAAATTTGAATGTTTTGCTGAGGTGCTCCTCGGTTTTGACTCCCTCCCCAAACAGTGGAGCCAAAATGACTTCCTTGTGGCCTTGGTGCAAGGAATGATTGTGCAGGGCGGTTAGGACAGTTCCTCCTCAGATGTCCCGCTTGTCCACAGTTATGACAAGTATAAGGCTGAAAACAACCACTACCAAAAGATCCACCACCAATAGTCACTCCACTATGCTGAGTGACCTGTCCTTGTAACTTCTCCTTCTTGCCTATCTTCCTTTGACGCCTACCAGAACCCTTATACTCTCCATAGGAGTTATTTAGTTCTGCCTCTACCCGTTGTGCCGCGGCTACAATCTCAAGAAAGTTTGTAGATGGGACAGCAGCTATCATTTGTCTGATTTTCAGTCTCAGGTTATTTCTAAATTTTTCGCACCTCACCATTGGATCCGATACAGCTCCGGGATTCTAACGAGACAATTCTATGAGTCGAGCATGGTATTCAGCAACCATAGTATCTCCCTGCATCAGGTTTTCAAATTCTCGCATCATTGCTTGCCTATGGCTCTGAGGAATATAAGTGTTACGAGATATGGTTTTGAACTGCTCCCATGTGAGGTTCAACACGTCATAGTCGTCTTTTTGTAGATCCCACCACTCTTCGGCTTTACCCTCAAATATATATGTTGAAAAGCCAACCCAATACTCTTATGGAATCCTCAAGGTATCCAACTTCTTTTTAACCACCTTTAGCCATTGTTCTGCTATGACAGGATTGGGTTCTCCACTAAATGTAGGAGGTTTTACTTCATGAACTCCTTTAGTAGGGACAAATGTCGTTGCTCAGGATCACGAGCTTCCATAGGTCTTTGCACATTTTACAAAACTTGAAGAATTTGTCCTAGATTATTCACTTCCGGTGTAGTTGGTGGGGTCTGTGTTGCCCGTCGTGGTTGCTCATCTTCCTGAACTTGTTCCATCGATTTAGGTTGTTCAACTTCTTGAACCTATTCGACCGGTTGTGAATGCTCAGATGATTGCACTTGATGTCTTGGCGGCATAGTTTCTACTAGCTGCGTAAATTTAACCATGATTAGTACCCAATGATGATGATATTAACACTTAACTTTAAAACGATTCCAAAAGATTAATTTTTAAGGTGGTGCTACACTCCCTAGGCTAACCAAACCTAGGTTCTGAAACCAAAAATTCTATAACGTCCTTATGTGGGGGTTAGCAGTATTGGATAAATAAAAATAAACTTAGATTCAATATTATTTAAATCCATTAAATAGTGCCCATGGGTCTTTAAGAAAAATAAAAATAAAAATAAACATTTAAAATACAAACCATAGTTTTTAGTGTAGCACCAAATATTTAAAATACAGTCATCATCACCATAGTACAATTCCCAAATAACTTAACACAGCCATCACAAAAGAAATATGAATCTTATATAATCTAGACGAGTTACAATAAAACAAAGATCTTCCAACACGAAATCAACAGTATTGTTGCCTATTTCTCGTCAGATAAATTGCACTCAGTTCCACCTGAGAGATGTAAATATGATAGGGATGAGCATCAACATGCCCAGTAGGAAAAATCATTACTCACCTTAAGGTTTATTCATTACCACATTAAAACTGCATAGTTAGTTAATTTACATCATATACCAGATTATGAGGTTTATTATGATCATATCTCGTGGATACCAAAGTTAACAATTACCAAGTTTCACACTTGTACTTATATACAAATATTACAATTCTTCATTATTCTTAGGTATCCACATTAAATAAAGTAACATACCACTTATCAAAACCCAAATGGGCGTGCTTGGCCACCCTCCAAATATTCCGAGGGTATTCCAGTAAGGGGACATCAAGCCCCAAGTCCTCACCAAGTCGATTCCTGTACAATGCATTCTGGGACTTTCGACCTAAGGGAGCATCATCACATCCCCTCTATTTTATCTTTTTGGGTATTCGTGCCCAAGGACGTAACCGCCGCCCTCTTCACATCTCACAATTTCTTAATGTTCCATTATTATTTATAGAGTCAATTTTCCTAACCATGCATCCCAATTTATAACAACAAATGTTAATTCATTATGTTCCTTGCTAATCAATACATGGCGAGTTCATGTCATAGTTTCATATGTGATTCTCATATAATAGCAGTTCAACATAGATACATATATCTAGTGGTAAAACAATCAATTTTAATTCCATAAAACCTAACAAAAGATGAGTAATAGAATCCCTACCTTCTAAGCTTCTCAATAATTTTTTAATCTCGGAAATTAATTAACGTACGCTCCACACACCCTTGTTCCTAAGGTGTGCATAAGGACAATTAAAACTAAAGCACAATATATAACTACATCCATAAATGAACTAAGTGTAAATCTATATATTTTAGTCTCCAATAAGATTCATAAATCACTTAGGATGGTTTTGGAAAGGTTGCAAGACATTCAAGGATTAGAAGGTGAGCAAAGTTAGGTTCACTATCTACAATTAGCACATGGGTTATTCGGTGGTTTACTTAAGGTAGACGGGTGGTATATTGCCATTGGTAGGTTTACTAGTTTCCCATCCGACAATTGAAAATTCGTAGAAAATAAAATATAACTCCGATTTAGGCTCATAATAGGTCGTTGGAAAGCTTAAAATGTCTACTTTTAAAATATGTAAACCAATTTACAAAATTGATTTTCATCTAATCCCAGAATTTCAAGAAAGAGCTACTACCCATAGAGATAATACAAGGTTTATGAAATGTTAAGTTTTTCTTAAACCCAAAGCATATTATTCTTATTCAAAATCTCAAAATCATTCTAAAATATACAGCATCCATTATATAATCATAATAAATATATTTTCATGAGTTTTATACCAAAATCATTATCAAACCATATCTCTAGCCTTTCTTGCAAATAATGAGGAAAACATGCATTAAATATGGAGAAAATACATACTAAAGCCAAGTTTGAATTAAAGAAAACCTACCTCAAAACTCATTTGAAAAACACCAAAGTTTGGGTTAAAAATCAAGCTTGAATTGACTCTAAAACGGCTTCAAACATGGTTAGGAATTATAGTTACTTGTCTACAAAGAGAGCTTTATGCCTTGTATCTTTAGTTAGAAATTGTAGTGAGAAAGGAGAGAATGAGAAACTAGAGAAGAAAGTGGTGATGGTTGAATAAATAGGCATCAAAATAATTGAGGAGCGGGAGATAATTGTAGGTTTATGTGGAAAGTTGTAGGAAGAAACAAATAGGCATTAAAAGAAAATATTATCATGTCTCCCATAGAGACTTTTAGTAAATAGTGCCAACATAATTGAGGAGGCAAATGGGGCAAGTTGTGGAAGAAGATGAAGGAAGCATTAAAAAGGTGGTTGAGAAAATATATCAATATCTCCTAGTAGTTGAGGTGAATTAATTTTATGTCTCTAAGTAGTTAAGGTGAATTAATTCTATGTCTCCAAATGAGAAGGAGGCTACTTATTGAGCATTAATGTAGCGGGACAAGGTTGATAAAAGTGATGAGTGATAGGTAGGTTTTAAATACTTACTATGGAGACTTGGTAAAAATACTAAAGTGATATTTTATTCATATGATTTTATAAAAATCATACCCGTTAAAATAATGGGTGTTTCATATGTTTATGATTATGGCGTTATGTTTGGTTGGGATTTGCTACCCCTCTCATTTCATGACGGTATGCCTACGATGATGATAATGGTGTAACACTTAGGCCCCTAAAGATAAAATGAATGAAGATTTAAAATTGTCAATGTTAACAAAAGATATGTTTGATATGAAAATGTGCCTAATGCACTTTTCTGATGAAAATGATGATGATTATGGTTATGATGTTTTCATAATTTGTTTTACGTTGTGAGATAGAAAATGTACTTACTAAGCTTTTTGCTTGCTTAGTCTTACATCATGTTGCAGATAAGGGTAAGAAGGTTATGGATTAGGTGGAGGGCGAGAACAGGCGTGTGAGCTATGCACGATGGATTGAAAACAGAAGATATCAAAAAGGAAGAAATTAAAGTTATGAACTATATTCGATTCTGATATGGTTATTAGAAAAGTTTTAAAGACTTGAAATGATTTTCACTTTTTGTGTATGTTTACTTCCTGCACTTTGAAATATTGAGAATTGTTTTAAAGCAAAATTTTTGTTTCTAACAGCTGATCGGCCTTCGGACCATTTCAGATTGGACTACCGATGTTGTCATCGGCCTGCCGATACCTTATATCGACCTACGGATCTTAGTGTTTTAAATCCTGATTTTGCAAAGTCTCGGGTGGGCTGCCGATGGTTGAAGTTTGGATTGTCGATCATCTTCAGCCTGTCGAAGTCTGAAGTTCGGCCTATCGAACTGTGTGAACCAAATTTATAAGTTGTGTAAACTTTATTTAAATTGTAGTTATGGTTTCAAAATATTTATAATTAAGAAATTTAATAAATGTTTAAAAAAAATGTATGTATGGATCCTAGGGTATGTTTCCATTTTATGTTTTCATTTAAATATTTTATCTTAAATAATAGCAAATTAAATGAATGTAACAACATTTGTGACGTTCGTAAGGGGGCTCCACTGTCACACCCTGCCTTTTTTGGGTTGTGCTTTAACGCTTTCTTACTTATGTATTTATGAAAAAGTTGAAATTTTTTTTAAATAAATATATTTATTACATATACAAACTGAAATTTCTTTTATAATTATATGTATAATTACACAAGCAACTTTCTTTTTAAAACAACATCTACTTAGAATATTCAAAAGAGGTTTTATCTCACATAACTATACTATATCATTTATACATCAAGATCCAAAATGACTTAAAATACATAGCAACAGAAACACTTCTGTGGCGATATCCACACCTTGGTTTGCACACTACTCATATTCCCCTGCCAGCTCATCAATATGTTCATTCTGACCTTCTAGAGGAAATTCCTATAGCATGAAATAACTAGGTAAGCTTATGCTCAGTAAGTCCAAATATAGCCTACATAACTGTTATACTAATATGCATGATCTATTTATGCTTTCTTATAAGCATTCCTTATTCTTGTTATATACTTTCTTTCATTAGGGCCCAAGTGCTCATATCATTTGTGCACATAGGTCTTCGTAACACCGAGGCCATAACATAGCTTTAACTTTAAACTCCCATTTACTTCGGGAGTTAGTACGACACTTTCTTTAGTTCTGGTGTTTCATTTACCAGTCCAGTTATTTTGGTTATTATACCATGCAGACAATATATGTACATACTACATATGAAACATTTGCACTTCTCAACTGTATAGCACATGTAAACACATTCACATAAATACGCGATACCCTTGAACCTACTCTTTCATACTATTGGTGGGTTTGGAACTTACTTGTATTTGCTGCTACAAGGATAGTCTCCATGTTCTTTGCTACACGTCTAGTGACCTATTTGGCCAATTATATCATTACTAGCCAAATCATCACTATTTAACTATACATACATAAGGTATACTTTTCGATTACCTAAAGTTCAATCATCCTCTCATTTTATTCCGATCTTATAACTTCTATATAAAAGAGAAATCCTTAATAGGGTCGTTTATTTCTAACTTATATGTTTCGGGGTCCATACCGCTCATTTCATAGAAAATGATGTTTTTGCCCTCGATGGGCCGCCTTGAATTCCTAGGCTTGACTTGGCTAATTTAATGTGAAACGTCGCTTATTAGCATGAAAACGAGTGTTCAGGGCATCAGGTTACTAGTTTGCAATAAAAGCCCAAGTTAAACAAAACTTTACAATTTTATCCCTCGTTTGAAAATTTTTGATGATTTTGCCCACCTGGGACCAAAAATAATCTTTTTAAACCATTAGTCCCCATTTTTCAAGAACATCAAATTTTCTCAAAGTACTATACCCTAATTCTTTTTGTACAATGATGTTTTTGTCCCTAGAAAATTTTTTTCCAACTTAACAATTTTTTGTAAAATTTATATCTCATAATTGAAGGCAACTTTCGACAAACCGCTAGCGATTTCTTATAGTTTTATTAAGATCTACAACTTTTGTATTTTAACTTTTTTAAAATTCCCACTGGAAAGGGGATTTTTTGCCCTTTTTTGAATTCTACCGAGAACAAGAATTTTTTTTGCAATTTAGTCCCTAGGTCATTTTTGTAAAAAAAATCTGTTTTAACACAAAACCCCCTACTGTTTAAAGCAGTTTCCAAAATCTCTCTAATAAATAATCTTGCTTGAAAATGTTAAACTCCATTCCTTTAAGAAATCACTCAAACTTTGAAATTTTTTACCCAATTCCAAAACCAAACCAAATCTTAAACATTTAACCTCCAATTACACCACTCATCACCATCACCCACTTGAAAATTTCATAAACATATCATAGTTTAACATTAATTACATGCCTTACTTGAAAAATAAAACAACAAGGTCAAAACAAGCAACCATAATTCCAAGAGTAAGGGCTAGGCTTTTACCAAAGAGAAAAGTGATGAGCTTGTTCACCTTCCTCACTTTGATAATGCCAACTTCCTAGGCATATTCCATAACAAATAAAACTTTTGTTAAACTCCCTTCAAACCCAAAAAAAAAAAAAAAAAGAACCCTAGAACACTTCAAGAAAAGTTTGAATCTTACCTGAAAAATTAAGAAAACCTTGAGTTGAAGACTTGGTCTCACTTGAAACTTGCTTGAAAATGGTTGTATGAAGAAATTGATTTTTGAACAAAATTGGGAGGGTGAGCTTATTGGGTCGTCGAATATGATAGGAAGACAAATAAAAAAAAATTCAACTTGTTTAAGCTTCTATTAAGGCTTATCTCATTTGGAGATAAAGTGGTGAGTCACCACATAATAATAACTAGGGGAAAGTTGGCCTTGTATGATTGGACCACATTTGTAATTGTGGTGGCGCAATCAAAATTTCCAAAGTGTCCCCCTTGGTGGGACCACCAACAGTTTACACAGTGTAATTTTTTTTCTACATAGTATTTTTCTCATACTGCTATAGTGAAACTGTTGGAAAACATATTCTTGAACTGTGTTAAATATCCTTCCTATTCTTTGGTTCACTTTTGAGGTTCAAACACAACATTTTCTATGTCTGCGTTTTTACCTTAGCAGTGTACTTATACTACCGTAAGCCCCTTTTACACCGTTTTAGGGTTTTAGCATACTTTTCTACTTTATTTTGATCTTAATCAACCATTAATTTATACCACAATAATATAATTAATTGTGATATAAAATTTGTTTCATAGATTTTATTTACAAATTTTTGAGCTTTTAAGCTCACAAAATCTGTGTTTAGTAATATCCAATATCGTGTCAAGTTTATCATAAAATTTCCTACTAATATTGTTTATTATTCGTTATCGTAATTTTTATAAAAATATGATTTATAAGGGTAATTTCATTAATTAAATCTAATTAAATATTAGATTTTATTAATGCATTTCCCTTGGCCATTACAATCACAGTGTGTATAGAGTATGATATGTTGCTACATAGCATCACCATTTCATAAATCATAAGTCACAAATCGTAATCATGCTTTAACTTAAAGTGGCTAAACAATATAATTTGTTGTTGCATACATCACATATTGATCATGATACAATCACAACATAACATGACGTGGCATGACTTAAACGTAATAAATCATAATCATATCTTAATAGAACAACACATCATAGCATAACACAGTGTGACAAATCACTAATCATGTATTTCATAAATTTTTATGAAAACAAGTAAAACAATTTATTTAAAAACTATTCATACTATAGGCAAAATTTATACTTATCTAAATTCCGAGCTAAGAGGTTCCAGTTGGATCTCGCTATATCTTGTTCTGTAAAATCCATTGACGCAAGTACACGTTATCGATAAGTAATAAAGTAATGAGTATGAGTATCGTCACAGAAGGACTGTTGAATACTATCCTAATTAATTACAAAAATTGTACTAATTCTAAAATTTATCTAGCAAGCAACTAAGATGAAATTAACAAAAGGAAATAATAAAATAAAAAATAAATTAAGAAAATAAATAGCAAATAATTAAAGAGATAAATCAATGAGACTGAGGCATTAAGGCATCCGATTTCACCATGATCACTAGATATGGATTTCATATAATTATGCACAAAAGTTGATAATACATATGTGATGATAGAAATTCCTAGTTTATTTACTATCCTAACTCTAGGTATAGCCCTATTCAATTTATTAACCCACTATATCTCTATGTGAATTTAAATAAGCATAAGTAGATTAAGGTTTACAAATATTCTCGCTTTACAATGAATCATTTGGGTCATCTTATCACCAAAAGCCACACAAATAACATGGTATATCTATATCTATATTTAATTCATGGTTATATATTATATGAAGCACTTGCATATTATTCTTTCTCAGTTCAAACATGCACATCAGATTATTTAAATAGTAGCTAGTCATTTAAAAGCATTAAGCACAATAACATATAACTTACATGAAGAAAATCAATTGTGGTGCAATAAAAAATTATGAAATTCATATCATCATGATTAGGCTACATTGTAGCCCTAACTAAGAAAATTAGAACATAATTAAAAAAGAAACAAAAATTGAAATATTAATCAAACCAAAAATATGGAGTCAAGAGAACAAGAATTTTTGTCACCAATCTTTGTCTCCTCTCCAAAGTGCTTGAAAACTCCTAAGAAAACCTTCACAATTGCTGAAAAAAATAAAAAACTAGCTTCTTTATAATGTTTCCTAGCTTTCTTATATATATATATATCACCCTTTAGGTCACCTAAACCAAATTTTTGAGTCCAAAAACATGCACAAAAATTGCAATAGCACTGTGACCTTTTTTTTTTAGTGCCCCGACACTATTCAATACGTGGAGGTCTATCATAATGCCACAACACTCCAATTCCAACACCACGGTGCTATCATTCTACCAACAATTTGGTTTACGAAAGCCTTGGGCAACGCAGTGCTAGCAGCTGACGGCCAAGTTTCTCTTTGTCTTAAGTTTTCTCCTAATTTTCTTGGTTGATTCTATGCCTTTGTTCCATTTTCTCTCCTTTTTCTTTAACTTGCACAAATTGAGAGGAATTACATCAATAGAGGGGATTTCTAATTTTTTTTTCTCAAAATCATGGCATTAATCGCTAGGTAAAGTGGGTTAAATAACTCTATTTTATAGAGTTATCATATCTACAGTCTACGAAGCATTCTCGACAGTGATCTTCGAACAACCATAGATGGCTAAAAATACTTCTTGGAGATTTATAATCGAGAAAAACCTTATTTTGGGCTCCGTTACTACAGTCTGTATTGCCTCGATCCACATGTAATCAGTATTAAATGATTTTCAATAGAGTAGAATTAGCTAGAATAGAGGGCACTATCATGTTTGGAATGTTAAATGAGCCAGGAGATGGTCTTGGATCGTCAATTAGGGATTGGGATCACAAAACCTGAGGTTTACTAGAGCCTGACCACCAGCGACGACATGTGGCGATGCACGCAGCGGCTTCGGTGGTCAATTGATGATGGCACTTTAGCTCTTAGCTATTTTGGACCTCTTGAGTTAATTGATAGCCTCAATTTTACAAAATACAACCTCTATTATAACAGATCATGACTAGGATTTTTAGATAAAAATGCCGACATGGGCGATGGCTCTTCGACGGTTATGGCCTGAAATTGGTCAAGGGGCCCTCATCAATTGAAGGCCGTGTCACTAGATTTGGCAAGATTAGAGCTCCACATGGCGGTGCACAGTGGAGGTCTTGGATCTTCGATTGGCATTGAAATTGATGAGGGGAAAAGATTCATCGTCCATCTCTAAGTCTTTCCCCTAGATCAATTTGGATTAAGGTTACTGGAATTGACAAAATTGGTGATGCCCAAGGTGGTTGGTGGTGGTAGTCTTTGATCTTCGCCATTGGGACTTGGGGCTATGAAATTGATGGGGGAAAAAGATCCCCTATATGGCTCTAAACATTTTGGCACCAACAGTGTGCCTCAACTTTGCCTATAATGGTGGGATCGACTGTGGCATGATAGTAATGAGAGGGATACACGGGTGAAGCCTTCCAGCGACTGTTGAGGTGTATTTAGGCATAGGTCATGTTCTACTCATCATGGTGGTTATATAGGAACAAGAATCATGTCGATCGAATGTCAGATGGCAAAGATATCTCGTCGAAAAATTATAGGTTTTTTTGCCATTTTGACCAACAAGTGCGGACTGCTCTGGAGAACTTGTAGGCAGCACAACATTTCGTTGTAACCAACTTGTCGAGATCTTCTTGTTGGTGCAGAAGGTGTCAAAAACTGACACTAGATTATAAATCGGAGTTGAAGGAGAGAGAGAATAAAGCGAGAAAATAGAGAAAGAAAGCGAAGTGTTGATTTTCTATTAGGTGAATTTTTTTGTGTCCATATATTTATAGACAATGAGTCCTCACAGTCTGATATGTGTCGCATCGGGTTAATCAAATTTGGTCCATAAACTTGAAATTTCTATGAACATAGACGTATTTTTTAAAATTGTAATATTCTTGCTCTTTAAAAATAATTACATAAATTCGAATTCTTTTATTGTATTATTGTGTTACTAATATCTTTATTCTGCTATAAAATCATTTTCATAAATTTATTCATACTGTATAGATTTCATGATTTTATTCTAAAATGGTAAATTTTGACATTTTTTGTCTTCAAAACAAGTGATTAATTATATTCACTACATTTACATATTTTTCTTAAAATAATAATATGTATTTAGAGCTTTAATCAAAATAATTTTTTGTAACTTCCAAAGTTTTAAAATATTAATTAAAACATATATTTTTCATTAAAAATTTCATATTATAAACATCTAATTTTATCATAGAAATAATAATCATAATTTATAAAAATTTTGTAAATTAAATGGACTATTTGTAAGTCAATTTTATTCAAATTTTGAACTTAGTACAATTTCGTGATTTACAAGTATATCTTGAACCGTTTATCATGAAAAGCCATTTTGAGTCCACATCCAATTTATGGACGCTTTTTAAATTTTTTTAATCACATTATGGACTTGAAAGTAATCCATTTGTGATATTGTATTGCTTTAAAAACTCGTCAATGTTTGTGGATTCCATTAATGTTCTTTTTTTTATTAGTATTATGATGATTATTGTTATTGTTGTTGTTATTATTATTATTATTATTATGAATTTTATGCAATTACTAACGTGTATAATATCTAACTGTATACATATAGGATATTGAAATTCTTAAACTTCCAAAAATCCTTATGACCTTCTTGAAATTCTTATCTTACTTTATGATCTCATTAAATTTTGATATTAATCTTATTTTTATAAACTTTGTGCTCATCATTTTTGAATTATGGTGTTAAGCTATTTGACTACTATGATCTAGATTTTTCTTGTTAGACTGGCATCATATAAGAATTATGTATGATTGTTATGAATCAGAAATTCATTTTTATCAATCAATCTCAATTTAAATATTTTAATTGAGATTCTTATAAAAGTCATTACTTTGACTTGAACACAGAGATTGAATTATAAAAGCTTAATTTAGTACATCAAATAATTATTTTAATTATCTAAATGTATTATCATAACATTCATTTTGTTAAATGCTTCATACATAAAATACATAAAATTATGCATTTATATTATTATTTATTTCTAAAGTCTTATAGCTATTTAGACTTTCAAGTTGCATGTTAATTAAGAAAATTCATAATCATAAATCATGATTAAGTCATGATTTAAATTTGTAAATTTTTTAGGCATTGTAGAAAATTTATAGTTTTAAGTTGCATTCTTAAATTTTCTCATAGTTCTTCTAGAGACTTGAACTTATAAACTCTAAACTTATAATTTTTCATGAATTAATAGCACATATAATGGAAAAATCCTTAATTAATCATACTTATTAATTTTTGAATTTTTTCGGTCATTATAAAACTATTAACAAAAATGGTTATTCTATTAAAATTTTTACAAAAAATTAGCAAATAGTTTTAAAATTAGGAATAGAGAGAATAAAGAGAAAGTTTGTTGAACTCTTAATTTCAGACGATACAAATGGCAATAGAATGAGGTATTTATAGGAAAATCTTAGTTGTAATTGCTACAATAACCATAGCCACCATAGTACAGTAACCACAGTCACCATTGCTACAGTACCGTATGTTGATGTCAGTAATTACTTCAGTATGAATACATAGAGCTGATTTTGGATATTGATTCTTAGTGGACAGACACACTTGATTATTCGTAACACTCCTCCTTGGATGTCTAGTATTTTATGATGCCTCATAAAAAACCTTTGCTAGGAAAAAACCCATTGGGATAAAAACCATAAAGAAGGGAAAAAGAGTACATCATTTTATAAAGAAACTCTATGCTACCTCGTTAAAAACCTTACGAGGAAAACCCTATGGGATAAAACCATAGCAAGGGAAAAAGAGTACAGCTGGTGTAAACTCCCCCTCAAGTTGACACGTTAGTTGTTCTTTACAAATCTCTCAGATAACGCATCTCGATATTGTGTACATGTCGTCTAAAAGTTGACGTGGGAAATGCCTTTGTGAAAAGATCTGCAACATTGTCGCTTGAGTGAGTGTATTGAACATCAATAGCTTTATTCTTCTTAAGGTCTTGAGTGAATGAAAAGAATTTTGGAGGTATATGTTTTGTTCTGTCACTCTTAATGTATCCTTCCTTTATCTGATTGAGTGACACATGTGTTGTTGTCTTCAAACAATACTGTTGGATCCTTATCGATTGGTAATCCATAAGCGACCTAGATATGTTGAGTCATGGACCTCAACCACACACATTCTCGACTCGCTTCATGGAGTGTGATGACTTCAGCATGATTTGATGAAGTAGCAACTAGCGTTTGCTTTTGTGAACGCCAAGAAATTGCAGTAATTCCACATGTGAATACATATCTAGTCTAAAATTTAGCTTTATATAAATCTGACAAATAACTTGCATCTGTATAACAAATTAGTCCTTATTTTGATCCTTTGGGATAAAATAATCCCAAGTCAATTGTTCCTCGAAGATAACAAAATATGTGCTTAATTCCATTCTAATGTCTCCATGTAGGAGTTGAAATAAATCTTGCTAATAAGTTAACAGTGAAAGCAATATCTGGTCTTGTACAATTAGTAAGATACATAAGAGCTCCAATTGCACTTAGGTATGGTACTTCAAGACCAATAAAATCTTCATTATCTTCACAAGGATGGAATGGATCTATTTCCACATTGAGTGATCTATTTACCATTGGGGTACTTAAAGGATTTACTTTGTCCATATTAAAGTGTTTTAAGACCTTTTTGGTATAATTTGATTGATGCAAAAGTATTCCACTTTGCAAATGCTCAATCTATAGACCAAGATAATACTTGGTTTTTTCAAGGTCTTTCATTTCAAATTCCTTTTTTAAGTATGTTACTATCTCAAGAATTTCTTTATGAGTTCCAATGATGTTTAAATAATCAACATAGATAGCAAAAATCACATATCCGATGTCGTTTTCTTAATAAAAACACATGGGCAAATAGAATTATTTTCATATCCTTTCTTTAATAAGTATTCACTTAAACAAATATACCACATGCGTCTAGATTGCTTCAACCCATACAATGATTTTTGTAACTTGATCGAGTACATTTCTTTGGGTTTTGAACTTGATGCTTCAGGCATTTTAAATCCCTCAGGGATTTTCATATAAATATTATTATCAAATGATCCATACAAGTACACTGTAAACAACATCCATAAGACGTATTTCTAAATTTTCAGAAACTACTACGCTAATTAAATATCTAAACATAATTGCATCCATTATTGAAGAATACATTTCTTCATAATCAATTCCAGGTCTTTGTGAAAAACCTTGTGCAACAAGTTGAGTTTTGTACCTTACAATCTTGTTTTTCTCATTTCGTTTCCGCATAAAGACCCATTTATATCCTACAGGCCTAATAGCTTTAGGTGTGAGAACAATATGTCCAAAACTTTACGCTTATTAAGCGAATTTAATTCAGCCTGCATAACGTCTTTCCATTTAGACCAATCGTGACTATTTTTACATTCAACAACAGATCTTGGTTCAGGATCCTCATTTTCAATGACACATGCTACCGAGTAAGAAAATATTTCATTAATATCCTCTTTTTTATTTCGATTCTATAATCCTCCTACATTTACATAATCAATAGAGATCTCATGATTTTCTAAACTTTTTGGGTTTTGCTCAACATCAAGAGTCTCTTGATTTATCTCATTTTGTGTTTCTTCTAGAATGCATTCATCCATATTGGAAAAGGATTTTCATCTTTGAAATCGATTGGCCTACCACGCTTCAGGCGTGCCATAGACTCATGAGTGACTATATTTTCGATTTGTCCTTTTAGGACTTTAATTCGAGCACGAGCATTAGTAGCCAGTATATGTGATTTAGTCACTCGTTTTGTATCTATGAATGCATCTAGAATTTGGTTTGCTATATTTTGTAAGTGCATAATCTTTTGCACTTCTAACTGACACTGCTTTGTGTAAGGATCAAGATGCAATAAAGATGGTTCACACTATGTAATTTCTTTTCTTGTTGTTTCTTATCTCCCCTTAATGTCAGGAAAACTACTTCATTAAAATAACAATTGGCAAAATGTGCCGTAAAAGCATCTCCAATTTGAGGCTTAAGATATCTGATAATGGAAGTGAATTCATAGCCAACATATATTCTCAGTCTTTTCTAGGGACCCATCTTTATGCGTTGTAGTAGAGCAATTGGTATATATACCGGACAACTAAAAATCCTTATATGGGAAATATTTGGTTCTTGACCAAATGCTAGTTGTAATAGGGAGTATTTATGATAAGCACTTTGTCTGATATGAATTAATGCCACAGCATGTAAAATTGCAAGACCCCATACAAAAATAGGAAGCCTTGTTCTCATTATCAATGGTCTAGCAATAAGCTGGAGACGCTTAATCAATGATTTAACCAAACCATTTTGTATATGTACATGAGCAACATGATGCTCAACAATAATCCCAATAGATATACAATAATCATTGAAAGCTTGGGATGTAAATTCATCAACATTATCAAGTCTAACTTTCTTGCTTGTATAAACAGGAAATTGTTCTCGTAACCTGATTATTTGAGCTAGAAATCTCACAAATGCTATATTGCGAGTTGATAATAAACAAACGTGTGACCATTTACTAGAGGCATCTATTAATACCATAAAATATCTGAATGGTCCACATGGCGGGTGAATAGGCCCACATATATCACCTTGAATACGTTCAAGAAACATACGTGATTCCCTATTAATTTTAACTGGTGATGGTTTCAAAATCAGTTTTCCAAGAGAACAAGCTACACAAGGACTTTTACTTATTTGATGGAACTTCTGGCCCTTCCATAGATGTCTGTGTGAATTTTCAATAATTCTTTGCATCATTGATGAACCAGGATGACCTAAGTGGTCATGTTATAAATTTAATATTTTAAGGATCTTCCTTAACTACCACATACAATTCAATCACATTTAAAGATGTGTAATGTAGTTCTGGGGAAAACTTTGATAGTTTTTCTAATATGTACTTTTTTCTAGAAATCTCATTAGTAATATACATATATTTTTTATTATCTTCAGTGCCAGACTAAGTATCATATCCATGAAGGTATATGTCATTAAAATTCAAAAAATTTCTTTTGGATTTTGGTGAAAACAAGGCATCATTTATGAAAAACTTTGTTCCATTTTGCAATATGAAGCTGACTTTACCAATTCCTTTAATCAAGTTTGCAGGACCTGATATTATATTTACAATTGCCTTTGTTGGTTTTAGTTCTAAGAAATACCTTTTACATTTAAAGATAGTGTGCGTTGTGCCACAATCTGGTATACAAATATCCCCATTATTAATATTGAAATTTGCTCTTTCATTAGTTCAATCTATATCAAGCTTCATGTAAAATAGACAATTTAATAAGAATAAAGTTTCAAACACATTATTTAAGAAACATTTTATCCAATGAAACATAACATTAATACATCCAAAAACTACAAGTAAAAAATAACATAGTTTTATATTTACTAACTAGTTGTCACCATGATCCTTGTCAAGAAAATCATTAGTAAAATCTGAAGCATCAAGGTGTATTGAATCATCTATGGGATCTAGATGTTCAACAAAATTTACTTCCTTTCCTTTCCCTATTAGGGATGCCTTATAAAGCTTACATAGAAGCTTTGGTGTTCGACAAACTCGGGACCAATGCCCTTTGGTACCACATCTATAGCATGAATCTTCAGGATTCTTGGAAGAATTTTCACGAACATTTTTTCCTTTATCATATTTTCCTCCATGATGCTTCTTTTTGATTATGTGGTTTTATGCAGGGTAAAAACTACCTTGACTGCGTCCTAGACCACGGTCACGACCACGACCACGTCCACGTCCATGGCCACAACCATGACCATGATTTTGCCCTCATTCAAAATTTTCAAAATTTGCAGCATTTGCTTCTGGAAATACTATCGAACCTATAGGCTGTGCTTGATGATTTTTTATCAAAAGCTCATTGTTTTTCTCTGCTACTAAAAGAGAAGAAATTAGTTCAAAATATTTCTTAAAACCACGCAACCGGTATTATTGCTGTAAGGTTATATGGGATGCATGAAATGTGGAGTAAGTATTTTCCAACATTTTTTCGTCAGTAATTTTCTCTCCACAAAACTTCAATTGATAAAATTATTCTGAACATAGCAGAGTTATAATCACTGACTTTTTAAAAGTCTTAGAATCGTAAAGCGTTCCATTCATCACGAGTTGTAGGAAGTATAACTTCTTTTTGATGATCGAATCTTTCTTTAAGATCCTTCCATAATGCACTTGGATCTTTAATAGTGAGATATTCGCATTTTAGACCTTCATCAAGGTGTATGCGAAGGAAAATCATCATTTTCACCTTATCCTACAATAATGTGGTATTGCCTTCTTTGATTGTCTCCAAGAGACCCATTGACTCAAGGTGCATTTCAACATCAAGAATCCAAGGCATGTAATTTTTTCCAATAATATCCAATGCAATAAATTCGAGCTTTGTAAGGTTTGACATGGTGATGACTATAAGAAATATAGAAGTGATTAGAAGCATGACTTTATTAATTCAAAGCGTAAGTACTGCAAATATTACATGTTGTTAAAGTAAATAGCAATAATTAAAAGAGGGATAGCTATAAATATTATTGCTACAGCAAAAAGTTAAAATTCAGTTGGGGGTAAATCTGAAATAAGAAGAATGATGATTTGAACAACAACAACAATAATAAGAAATATTGTAACTATGCTAAACATTTTGTGAAAAATCTAACTATAGATAATTTCTAGAGAGGAGATAAGATATTAAGTAATATGTAAAAGTTAAGAATTTACCAATTTATAGAACAAAAACTAGCCGTTATTTAGCTGTTTTATTGCCGTTGGAATACTGTTATAGTCGTTGAAACAGTATAAAGATGATATTGCCCTTGTTAAGAAAAACACAAAACTATAAATGGTAATAGTAGCATATAAACAAATACATAAACAATAAGCAACTATAAATTTAAGATAAACAACGAAGAGCTAATAAATATATACATATATATATGTGTGTAGAAATAATAATATGAACACGTCAATCTACTATGTAAACTTTATAAACCTTTCGAGAGGTATAAATGAAAAATATGTATAATTAATACGCTAATCTACTTGGTAAACCTTTCGAGCGGTGTAAATATAAAAGATGTATAATGGACACGCCAATCAGCTCGGTAAACTTTTTAAAGGGTGTAAATGTAAAATATGCTTGAGAAATTTATAACAATTTTTGTAATCACACCATACTTATAATTAGGCGGCAGAGCCTCCACCTTCTAGAGATGGTATTATACAAATATAAAATAAGTGAAAGAAATGATATACATTTGCCTTAACTTATGAGGGGTAGAGACTTGAGTTCATACAAGAGCGTTCATGCTGATAATATGTTATATAAAACTAAGAAATATAAAAGCAAAGTAAGAGATTTTATAGAGAGAAAATAGAGAGAAAGTTTATTGAACTCTTAATTTTAGATGATACAAATGGCAATAGAATATAGTATTTATAGGAAAATTTTAATCCGTAATTGCTACAGTAACTATAGCCACTATAGCTACAGTAACTACAACCACCAGTACTACAATATTATATGCTGATGTCAATGTTTATTTCAGTATAAATATACAAAATTATTTTGAATATTGATCTTTAATAGATTGACATAATTAATTATTTATAACAGTGTCCATTTTAAATCGTTGGGAACAAAGTGAGATAAACTATTATTACTTTTTTTTTAATATTGAAACTGTGCGACTGTGGTGAATGGCGATAAGCGTTTATGAATAGGAAGATTTTGTCGTGTAGTGAGCAACAAGAGAGGGAGAGGGTTGTAGAGAGAGAAAGAGAGGACTAAAACCGACGCTTTGATGCAAAAGCCTCCCATGACCATCCAGTATTACTATCATTGTTAAATTGTTATCTTCCACCTCTTCATTTCCTCTACCAAAAGTCTTAAAAGTCTCAAAAAGTCTCTCCATTTGATAAAAAAAAAAAAAAAAAGGCATTAAACTAATGCCAGAATTTCTTTTCTTTTCTTCTTATTATTATTATTATTATTTATTTATTTTTGAGGGCGTTCTAGGGTTGGTATACGCTAGGACATCTTTCTTCATTTCCATTTTTTTTAATTCTCAGATTCTTTCCCCCTGATTCTCTCCATTTGTTTATGAAGAATGCTAGTGTATGTTTGATTATCAAAATCTAGTTAAACAACTTAAATATAGGTGTGCCATGAAATAAGTATTAGCAAAATTGCTTAAAAAATCATCACATAACATTTAATCAATACTCTATGGGTAGAGTTCTATTTTAAAGTGTTAAATTTATACTTAATTAACTGTATGAAATTTATAGCAATTTTTTAGCTGATAAATCTGCATGAAAAAGATTTGACTATTTTTAACTATTTTAAAACATACAGTATGGCTAAAAATTCTCAGAGAAAAAAATTCCAAGATTTAATATGTTGTTTCAATGTAATTTGGGCTAGATTCATTGTTCAAAACCAATTCTCACGATTCACCAAGATATGCACACGACAATATGAAAAGAAACATAAAAATACACACGGTAACACCCAATTTTACATCTCTCTCTAAAGACCACTAGAATAGTAGACGCTAGTTTGTTTCTGTCTCTCTCTCAACAAGTAATAAGTCAGTAGAGAGACTTAAGACTTTTGTTTGCTTGTTTGTTATTTATAACGCATGCACGTATTCATTGAGGGATAACTATTAGCTAGGGTTGGTAGTGAATGTGTTCATATTATATTTGTATCGGTATATTTACAACACGATGTTTAGGTCGAACATAAACACCACATGATTAATAAATATGTCAAAAATACAAACACAAAGATGACCGGCTTATGGCACGAGTAACACGACACGACACAATTAACACAATTACTAAGCGGGTCGTAACTGGTTGACACGATAACAACACGCATATAGCATGTTTATGATCTAATTAACTAAAAATTTAAAAAAATAAAAAAATAAAAAACCAATAAAGAAAATTAACAAAAACACAATATCTAATTAATACTAACCTACTACAAATATTTCAAATATTTTTATTTTTAAATTTAAATGTGTTATAAACGGGCGGGTTGTATAATACTATGTCAATACGTGTACGGCCCGTTTAATTAAACGTATCAAAATATGTTAGATGTATTAGTATGAATCTGATTGTTTATTTTTATGTTATTTGTACCAACATATTTATTATCATATTAATAAACATATAATCTAAACTTATTTATTTTGAATTGTCGTGTTTAAGATAATTGGTCCTATTGTAAGCCATAAAGCCAGAAAATATTAAAAATTAAAAAAACCATTAATAAGTTGCGTATCGATGGGGCAGAAAACTTGCTTTTTGGAGTGAGAGAGAACCTGATGCCCTTTTGATGTATTAGTGGGTGGTGCTGTTTCTTTCGCTCTCTCCCCTCTCTCTCCTCTTATTACTGCTGCTGTAGATAAGAGTCAATTGTTATTACTCTCTCTTTTCCTTCCTCATCCTCCTCCTCCTTCTTCTTATTATTATTGGTCTTCAAACCACCTTTTTTCTTTTTCTTTTTCATGCCAATTCCAATTCCAACTTCGTACTCAAACTCTTTCAAAGGTTTGTGTCTTCTGCAAAAATTTCTCTCCTTTCCTCTTTTCTCTCTTTCTCTTCCAAAAACCAAAAACAAGTTCTGCTCTCTTTGATAAGGGTAACTGTTCTTTTATTTTTTTGGTTTTTCTTTCTTTCTTAAGTATGATTTTTCGGTTATTTATGTGTGTGTTGAAGAAGAAGAAGAAGCTCTTCTCTATGATTTCATGATCCGCTGTGGCTTTTTTTTTTTTTTTGCCCTTCTCCTTTTCTGGGTTTATCTTATCTTCTAAATCTACAAGATTCTTCGGCTAATTCATCACTACTCTTTCACTGTTCACTTGCACGGACAATCACCAAAGTTTCAAACTTTTTCTCTTTTTTTCTTTTTCTTTTTTTTTTCTCACTATCTTCTTAAATCTCTATCCATTCTTATTTGGATTTGGGTTTTTTTTAATGATTTCTTCACCTATTTTTATGATGACCAGTGCTTGCTCTTCCCCTTCGTGTGAGATTTCTTCTTGAATCTAAAAAATCTTTTCTTTGGGTTCTTTTCTTTTTCAAAATCTCAGTTTTATATATGATTTTGATTTTTTTGTGGTTGTGGTAGTGGATTTATGTGCTTCAAGTCTCTGTCTATAGCACTGTTTTCTGGGTTTGGTCACATAAAATGACATGATTTGAGCTTCCATTTCCACAGATAAACATACATAAATCATAATATTGTTGTTTGAGCTTTGTGGGTATTTCGTTCTTTGCTTGATCCATAGGAGCTTTAATTCCACTCATTCGCATATCACATAAAATAACGTTTTACATATCTAGACATGTCTTTTTTCTTCTGGTCTTTCTGAAAATTTCATCTTTTTTCTTTTCTTCTTTTTTTTTCTGTTGCAGGATTAATTAGCTAGGCCCATGGATGAAGAAGATTCAAGCTGGTTGTTCATTTCATCTCATGACTTGTTTGATGAGCTGCTAGTGCGTTAGCTAGCTGTACTTGTTTTGTGGGGTTATCATCACCAGTAGTCTTTTAATTTTTATCGGATCCGAAAAAAATTAAAAAAAAATAAAGGAGAGAGAAAGAGAAAGAGAAAGGGAAAGGAAAAGTCTGTGTTGTTGTTGTTGTGTACAGGTGTGTGTATATATGCTGAAGTCTAAGTTAAAGATAAGAAGGAAAAGAAGCAGAAGAAGAAGATCATCTGATCATCAGGTCTTTGTGACTACTGTTTGGGAAAACAGCAGCACAAGAAGAGATCCTCTCGTCATCAGATGTTATCCGTTGAAAACTCTCCACCAACATCATCATCACCAGATCCCAATCTGATCATCAATCAAAGTAATACCAAGAATCATGAGCTAGATCTGCCTCCTCTTCCCAAATTCTCCATCAGGTAGATGTAATTACTACTTTCTAAATTTCGCGTATTTTTTTTCCTTTTGTTAAAGTACTATTAACACAATTAATAGTATATTTGCTGACTTTATTAATTCCTCATCTCTTCTTATATTATGGTCATAATAATATTAATAATCTCTTCTTCTAAAATCAGCTAGCTGTGGCTGCAGATCCAGAATTTTTAGATCATGAGGATGTTGATGGCGGTGGTGGTGGTGGTGGTGGTCTAATTTTTTGTTTGTTCTCTCTAATATGAGTAGTAATCCAACAAATTATTATGGGGCCTAACTCATGAACCTTGTGATCTCTCTTTATTTTACCCTTTTGGGGCCTTCTTTAAAAAAAATGCACTCATTCTTCTTCTACTTCTTCTTGTGTCATAGTTCATACTCTTGATGTTGTTAATTAATCCCCATGACGTCTAAAGTTTCTTTCTTCTTCTTCTTCCCAAAATGTTGTCTGTAATTTCATGCCATTTTTGCGTTACCTCATCAATCATCATGTGGTGGGAATTGGGATTGTTTGTGGCAGTCTGTACTTGAGATATTTTCTGAGTTTTTTTCTAGATCATTCAAATCTCTCTCACTTGGGGCATATCTTGGCTGTTTCCACACTGTTCACAATATATACATTCATGTCTTTTTTTTTTTAAATAATTCCCCCATGGTCCATATACGATTTCCCTTTTTCTTGAGTTTTGAGCTTTCCACCATCTAGCATGAAATTAAAGACTTTTTTAGTTAAACTCCCCCTTTGTTTTTACTTTTATTTCCTAATCTCTTTGGATTTACTACACATATATAATAAAGCTTGCTTGTTTGAACTAGTGATAATTAATAACCTTTTCTTGTTTTGAATTAATTGTGTCACAGAGATTATGTTTTCACTGCTCGAAGCAAAGATATCAAGAGAAACTGGCCTTTCTCTGTGAAGAATCTGCAGCTTTGTCTGAAACATGGCGTGAAGGAAGTGTTGCCACCATTTCAGCCTCTTGATGCAGTAAGGAATCAAGCTTTTATCAACAAGACATCATCACGTACGGTTGATAATAATAATAACAAGTTTCATGATCATCAAAACATACGCAACGTTATAAATGATGGAGATGATGTTCATCAGCCTTCAATACCTGATCATCATAATCAACTCAACAACAACAACAACGATCACAAGAAGCTAGCTGATCAATTATACCATGATGCTTCCGCTCACACAATAACAAGTCCCGGTCTGCATAATCATGATTATCATCTAGTTCAGAAAATTGCTTCATGTGGAGAAAATTGTTTTCCTTCCTCAACAACAACTACTACTACTAATGCTACAAGTGTTTATGATCAATCAGAGATCATAGAAGAGTCGGTAGTGATTCCGAGGTCAACTGGCTCACCACTTCAAACTGATACTACAATTACTACTACTACTACTACTAGTACTTCTTTAGAAGCAGCCTCAGTTGATCAAGTAGAACACGAGCCCACAGGCCCTCGCGTTGCTCTCACTGGCCACAAGAGTAGTACTCAAAGCGTGAACAACCGAAACTCAGGAAAAAGGTGCAGGTTGATAGTGAAATTCGGTTCCAATTTAGATAGAAACTCCACAGAAGATATTGCTTCGAATTGTACCAACCAGTCCGAGACAATGGCTTCCAAGATTTGCCCTGTTTGTAAGACCTTCTCGTCGACGTCCAACACCACTTTGAATGCTCACATAGATCAGTGCCTGTCTGCGGAGTCGTCAGCTCCCAAGTGGAGCTTGGACTCAAAACTGACGAGGTATAGAATCAAGCCGAGGAAGACAAGACTGATGGTGGATATCTACGCCACGGCAAAGCATTGCACGTTAGAGGATCTCGATAGAAGGAATGGCTCAAACTGGGCTGCTGTTTCAAGCTTTCCTTTTCATGAAGAGAGCGAGATAACGCCAGTGGAAGAAGATCATCAGACATCGAAACAACCGGCGCCTCCTCATGATCATCACCGCATTAATAGTAGTGCTGATCATGTAGGCGCGGTCTATATCGATGCCAATGGCATCAAACTTCGGATACTATCAAAATCTGATAATGACAATCCTCGTTCAGTTTCAAAGGTGATACAAGAGCATCTTCGCCCCAGGAAACCTTTTAAAGAAGGAGGCAAAGGAAGCAAATTCCTTTCAGCCAGAAAGAAAAAGCGCCGAGCATCGAAGTTCAACAAGTATTTTAAGGCTAAACTAGCTCAAAGCAAGAAATTACTCTCATCAAAGGCTCGTTCTTCTCAGGTACGTCATCCTTGCTTGAACTTGTATGTTCTTTTTCATCTCATTCACTTTTTTTGCTCATCTTTCTGACCTCCATTAAAATCAACGAAACAAAGAAAATTCTCCACCCCGTTCGTGCTAACTCTTCTGAGGTGATCACTGCTAAGTTTCAGCATATTCCTCTCCAGCTACCCCTTTGATGCCATATATTATTTATATTTTGCCTAAAAAGAAAAATATAATCACGGGTTTTTTAGACAGTTTCCTTTTCTCTTTAATTTAGTGCACGTGTTGATGATTTCCAAGTATAGTTTCTAAGCTAGAGAAAATTTTGTAGGTCTCAAAAGTCCATGTGTTGTTATAAGGTTTTATGTAAATAGTGCAGAAAGTACTAGTTTGCAAACTTTATTATTATTATTTGTTATAGAATTGTTATTTTAATACCAGCGTTCATTAAGACATTTATGGTTATGAAATTGTTTTCGAAAAAAACAGATTTCTGGGGTTCAAGGGAAAAAACACGGAGCTGAAGCGAGCTATGAGAAGGAGCGGTGTAACTCACAGAAGCAGGTAAATATTAATCCCTCTAATACAGGAGCTTTGAGACAGTGGGTCTGTTCCAAAAGAACTGGTGTTGCAAAGAAGTTGAACAATAAAATCAGCCACCAGCATGTGCAATATTCCAAGTGGCATGTATCTACTGAGAACTCGAGGGTTGAGAGTGATCAATCGCGTGGTCACAGTCCTACTTCGGGCCCAAAACATCGCGAGGAAGAGCTTATGGATTTGTCTGGCAGTAATCCAGTTTTGGACATATTTTATGATGAAGCTCAGGCTAGTTACAAGGAGAAGGAGCAATCACCTGGGGCCAAGATTAGAGGCAATGTTGTTGAGAGGAGGTCGTCCCTTACACCGATGAAGCGAAATGCGCGTGATTTGAGAAAGGAAAGAACCTCTGTGAATGATTATCACATGCTGAAACCTCCTAATTCTGAGCTTGCTTCTGCTATTTTTAGTAATAAACCCTCTAGAAGTTGTCACGCCTCCAGATCAAAATCCATGAAAATTACTTCCACAAGAAAAGATATGATTTCATCAGCCGCCCTTAATGGGTCTCAAGCGCATTTAAGGCCGGAGATGGATGATGAAGCAGTACAGTGGGATGCTGAGGCTGATCATGGACAATGTGATTTCAATCACAATTTCGCAGCAAGTCAATTTGGAGGAGAGGATGCCAATGATGAAATCTCTCTTTGCAGAAGCAATGGATTGGAAATGAGACGGAAAACTGGAGTCTTAGGTATTTCTCGAAGGAAGGAAACCATGGTATCGGAGAGTTTACAATTACCCTCGCAGTGTTATGGAGATAAGGAGGTGGATAACATATATTCTTCTGTTTCTGACAAAATTGATGATGATGGAGGACCTGCTTGTGAAGATTTCCAACGCTCCGCGGATGAGATTGTCCCTCAGCCATCTCCTAAAATTGCTGTTGTGGAGGATCATGTTATGAGTTCACACAAATGTGTAGAACTTGGTAATCATTCCAGGATCCAATCCAGCGCTCTACAATATAAGGGGCCTCTATGTGATGTTGAAGTACTGACGGGTCCAAATGGACAGAGTTTTGTTGGTGGACAAGAGATGTTTTATGGTGATCAATTGGGAAATAGCGTGGAGGAATTGGATTCTGAAGTTGGGCAAGGAAGCTCCTTTCCAGATGTTGATCCAATACCTATTCCAGGACCACCGGGGTCATTCTTACCGAGTCCAAGAGACATGGGGTCAGAAGATTTTCAAGGGAACTCGTCATTAACCACGAGCCGGGTTCAATCTTCTCAAGATCAGCATGATTTTGTTGATGGGGATTCGTCGGATTCAACTGTTTCTGCAACATCAACCATCTCCAATTCCACAGGCGGCAGATATGATCTTAAGTGTTCTGAAACATTAATACCACCTCTAGTAGGACCTGATCATGCAGTTCGAGATCACAAGATTAGGTCGAGTATCTCAGGTGGCAGCGTTGATTCTTCAATAGAAAATGCAGCTGTACTATTCCCTCGGACGGCAGAGAGACTAGCTTTTGATAAAGAGAAACTTAAAGCCAATAATAAGGTACCTCTCAGCTTCATCAAAAGTGATCATAACGAGCCTTGCTGTTGCCAAAGGAAAGAGAGAGCTTCTCAGCGTGTCATCTTAAACCATCAAGAATCGGCGTTATTGAAGAGACGGGCAATGGCATCTTCTTCTGTCATTTCGGCACCCATGGAGAAGCAAAACAGCTACAATCTCAACACTATTAGGCCCAACAATGCAGAAGCAAGGCCTCCGGACAGGTTCTCTCCAAGACCTGCGGAGATGTTGGTTCTTCCTGCCACTACCAAGTTTCCTGGCAGTGAGAACACTTTGAGGGGTTCTGGGGAAAGTTCTAAAGTGAAGTTTTCTGGCCACGGTGACTGTGATTTGGTCAGCCCGTCTTCTTCCAATTCCGTTCTCAGGTTGATGGGAAAGAATTTGATGGTTGTGAATAGAGATCAAGATGAATCCATGCCACATGGGCAGTCCCAACCACAACCCCAAATCAACCATCTAATAAATTCACAGTTCCCACCATTTTCTGCAGTCTCTCAGAACCAAGTCTACCACCATTCATTCCATCCCGACTTCCAGCAAGGTTCAGGAATTTTAGGCCAGGATGTTAGTCCACATTATGATGCAGAGAGGACAAGTACTCCATTTCCAAGGCCATCATCACAGATGTTTAGTCAGGGATTGGCAAATTCGTTTCCTAATCAGCAGAACATGCGCGGCGGTGGCTGTGGCGGTTTCATAACGTCTATGGAGCTTCACGAGTTCAAAGCAGATCACAACTCTGCGGAGAAAAAGTCTAGGCGCAGATCACCAGTTGGTGCCACCCCTATAACCATTCCTGCTCATCGCCACCACCATCACCAGAATGTACTTTCTTCTGCAGCAGCCACTTATCCCATCAAAGAGATCATCACCATTGACGATGTCTCTGGAAATGAAGCTGATTTGGCTGGTCATGAAGTTGCAAAATACTCAGGAGGATTGGTGGAGGAGAGCCACGTAGTTTCACCGGCGGGGGTTGTGATTCCGGGTTATAGTAATGACACAAAGTATGGAACTCCTTTCTATGGTATTACTTGTGAGTCAGATCAAGATCACCACCAATCTATGATATTGCAAAACTCCGGCTTTCACTCACTCCCCTCCTCCAGGCGAGCAAACGACGGAAGTCCTGTTAGGTCGAAGGGGGGAGGCGGCAGCTCTGGCATAGTGCTTCAGCAAAGTCCTTTTGTAGCAGGCGGTACTAACTCGCCGTCTTCAAGAGGAGGGCATCTGCGATCTGCGCTGTATAATTGTCAAAGCTTGTTATAGAATTAGTACCGTTTTTGCCGCAGACTGCCAGGAGGAAAGCTTTGATATGGTGAAATAATGGTGGTTCATGATCAAAGATAGAGCCTAAGATCTGGGATAGAGTTGGCGTAAATAGATCGTCACTGTACTGATATGTGTTGCGTCCAAACTTTTTAATGCAGTTTTTGAGGCTTCTTCTGGTTTGGGCATGCTTTAAGCTACACTGAGACTCTTGCATAAGCAATCATGAATAATAGTTGACAACAAAACTTGGCTTATAACAATGGATAGAGTCAAGTACTTCTAGATTAAAAAAAGAAAAGGTTTATAATTTATGCTTTTATTTTAGTACCCTTCAGTTGTTTTGACTTGTTTTTTTTTTCCATAAAAAAGACTTGTAGTCAGTTACCATGAGATGTTCTAGGCTTGATTTTTATGATCATTTATGATAGTTTTCGTTGAAATTTTACGGGTGCGGGGGGGAGAATTCTGTGGTAGGATATTAATACACACACACGCGCATATATATATATATATATATATAATTGAGGAGTGCCTTGTAATGCTGATTTGATTTCTGTGTATTTTAATGAGAAAAAATTACACAAAATACCTATTGGGGTATCTTTAACATCAACCAAAGAAAGAATTTTGGTGACGTCGGAGTCAAATATTGTACATATGATAATGTGCCACACCGTCTTCAGGGTCCTGAAATCTGTACAAAGAAACGATGCTCCGAATTGTGATCTTTTACTTGTAAATTGCGAGAGAGATTGATAATGTATTACGGATTATGGAAATTAAGACATGCGATATCCAGCAATACTGTAATGTATAATATATGTGTATTTTGCAAGTAATCGAATTCCTGCATAGTTAAAAGCATTTAATTAATCATACTTGGTCAAACAATTGGGATATTATACATAGATGAGCGCATCTATAATTTGTTGTATCATATGTATGTATTGATATTAATGAGTGATAAAGGAAAAGGCTTATTCGTGAGCAGATAGAAGTAAAGGGTATATGCTTGAGAAATGCATATGTGTATGTAAAGGAGTAGGAAAGGCTCCACCAATATATAATTAGATTCTTGAGACTGATGAAATGGAAATATGATCAGCTGTGGGGTTCTGACAAAGAAAAGAATTGCAATAGGATGATGCCTGCATGAGCATGATGATCAATCACTACATGAATGACCCCATCACCACACCAAGAAAATCTCATTAATTAACTAGTCTGTCTAACAACTTAGTTTGCACCAAAAATACCAAGTTTGTTATGCTTACAATGTTTTTCTCTTATAAATTTTAAATTTATATAGTGTTTTAGGTTCAAATTGTTGGTTTGTATTGACTTCTCAAACATGCTAGATAGCTCTCTCTAATCTCCACCCATTTAGTTGAAAATATATACTTCATACCCTAAATATATTAGTGTGTGTAGATAGGTTCTCAGCCAAAACCAGTTTGAACCCTTTATATGCACGATGTCTGTCTGTTTTTTCCTTGCTCATAATCATAGCTTCAATTGAATGCATGATATGCAAAAGAAAGCCACACAGCCACACACACACACACACACGTGTGTGTGTATATATATCCTCTTCAGTCTTTAGTTTTTGCATGGACATTTATTTGGTAGATCACATGAGAATCTACTATGTTATGCAATGTAGCCGTTTAAAAGCATGAAGGAAGAGAGAGAGAGAGAGAGAGAGAGAGGTCAGTATTGGGTACGTACAATCACAAGGGACACGAGGAAAAGCGAGAAAAAATGGCCGTTGTAGTACCAAGTAAATTTGTACTCTTTCCTTTCCTTTCTATATGTTAATCATGTGGAGCCTATTAGTGGTTATTACTATTATGACACTCCATATTTAATATTTTGTTTCATTTCCCTCGGCATAAAATGTTTAATTAGTAATTAATTAATTAAACCACTATTATTTTGCAGCTTCTTGTTTAATGTTTAGTTTACAAATATTACCGTGATTAAAGGGAAGCAAGAAAGTCATGTAAGTTAAAAGAGGATTAAGGGAATATGATGGGAATTTTGAACGTGGGGGGTGTAAATTTTGCATGGTGAAAGCTGGACACATCCCTGGCACGCTTTTCAAGGACAACATGCTCTTGTCCTTTCTCTCTTTACTCTCTCTCTCTCTACCTCTGCCACCGTGGCCCAGTCCCTGTCTTTCTTCATCTCCATTTTCCACCAAGTCCCAACCCCCACTTTATTCTTGCCCTTCCATTTCAAAAAAAATAATAATAATAAAATATTAACACAACATATACTCAAAATTACTAATTCCACTGTATAAATGTGCACGAAACGAATTGGAATCTCTTTTTAATCTTTTTTTATTTTTCTTTTCTGGAAAAAGAACTTGCAGAATGGTCAATAACGCGATTGACCATGCCTCCCTGCGCAGGAACAAAAAAATGCCTCATTAGAATCCAAAGGATATTTTTCCGGCACGCAACACGCTTTTCAAATATTAAATAGGCAAATACCTACTGATAAATTATTTTTTCGGTTGTTTCAATATAAGTCATAAGTTAAATCATGTTAAGAGGCCCCTAAAGAAAATAATAATAATAATAATAATAATAAAGGGTAAGTCATAAAATATTAGAGTTCATTTTTTCATTAGTTATGATTTTTAATCCTAGTAGTGTTCTTAAACATTTTTCCCCATGTAAATAATTTAAATGTATAAAATGTGTATGTGTGTCTAGTAGTGGTAGTGAGAGTTCTTAAGCTATTAAAGCTTGTTTAGCAAAGTTAGTTCAAATCAATCTTTTAATTAGGAATAATGTAAAGCTCTCACATGTTACAGTAAAAGAAAAAAAGTTGTTACAGCATAAAACTCTTACATGCTACAGTATTTACAGTTCTAGCCAACGGTTTCAACTACAATACCAAACACCCTATTGATATGTTTTATTATATTTGCATACTTATTTAAATTTTATCATGATTTTAAGGTCCAAAACAAAATGGGATGTTCTTCTTTGAAAGGACCTTATATAGATAATATACGTTTGGTACATATTAGAACTTATCAAAATCATATTAAAATAAAAGATGCATGTGATACAAATCCAAAGACTAAGAAAAGAGACATATGGTAGTTTATTTTGTAGGTCTTACCCCAAAGATCTCCAAACTATATTGCATGAATACTTGTTTGGGTTTTTTTATATATATATATATATACAACTAAAAAGATTCTTTAATGAACACAAGCGCAGAAAAGGAGATATTTCTTTTCATAATGTATAAGAAATTGGGTCTAAAGAAAGATGCGAAGATCACCTTTTCCTTTTTGAAGGGGATCAAAAAAATTTTAAAAAAAATGAGAGGATGACGATTTGGCAAGATGGATTGTAGGGGCCAATTTGATCCCCTTCAAAAAAGACCCCAACGACTACAAGTAAACTAGTACAGTGGTGGGCTCAGTTAACAACCAACCATGAATGAAGAAGAAGATGATGAACTAGTATTGTTTATTGAAACACTGTCATCTAATTCTTAATTAAGTACAACACACCAATCACCATGACTAGTCTAGGCCTGGTTTATTAACCAAGTCAAATTTCAACTTCATTTCTCATGTCTCCCAAACATCATCAATCTTAGTACTCTTCAAATTATGTTTGTGTTCTAACTTCTTTTTTTGGTAATTTGGTTTTTAATTTCCATTCCAAAAACAAAAAAGAAAGAAGAAGAACAAGAAGATGAGATCAGGAGAAGATCATCATCGATCCCAATACACTACCATACCAATCTCCCCATCAGATGTCATCTCAATATCCCTCCAAAACCTCTCTGCCGCCGCCGCCCTTGGCCTGTATTCCTTGCCGCCGGCGGTTGCATCGTCGACCGCCCCCACTCCTCCTCCGAAACCCTTGACCGAGTTCGCAAGAACTTCAGCCGCTTCCGTGTCAATTACGCCAACATCATGGCAGCTAGCGCTGCCATCTCCCTCATCAGCTCCCCGGTGGCGCTCTTGGTGGAGGCAGCTGTGGTGGCTCTATGGCTGGTGCTATATTTCTTCAGAGAAGACCCTCAGGTAGTGTCGGCCCACCACTTTAGCGATCGGGCACTGCTGATCGGCCTTGTCCTTCTAACTGTCGCCGCCATTTGGTTTTTTGGTTTTGGACGGAATTTGGTGATCGGCGCCAGGGTCGGGGCGGTGGTGTGCGGCCTTCACGGGTTTGTGGTGAATCCCGAGGGCTTCTATCTCGATGAGAATGAACCCACGTCGGCCAATCTCATTCACGCGAACGCCACGTCATAAGAGTGATAGAGAAAAAAACCGCCAAAACCGATCAAATCACTTAAACCACTTAACTAATTCGAATGACACACGGTTTAGTTTAGTTTTAGTTTGTTTCAAATATTGATTTTGTTTGATTTGAATCATTGATTTGTGGCTTGTACATTTTAAAGATTTCTCCTTTTGTTTTAAAGCTTCAATCTTTGATTTCCTTCTCTTTCTTTGGTTCTCTCTTTGTTTGCAAACTCATTTCTTTCTTTATTTTTTTGACATGATTTTGTTTGTAATGTAAGATTTGAGACCTGTGAATCGAAGGAACTACAAATATATATTTGTCGTTTGCAATCACTTTGACTTCATCAACTTTGTTCCTGTACTACTTACTATTTTACTCTTTTTTTTTTTTTTTTTTGTAAATTTTGATTATAATTATGAAATCCAATTGATAGATGTAATAGAAAACAGATGAAATGAAAAGGATTGCAATTGCATCGAATTTTCTTATATTAGTAATTATTTAATCCAATAATACTTCAAACAGAAAGCGGAAACGAAAGTTATTCATACATTGTTGTACCCCTATGTTTGCAAATTTTGTGTTTAATATTTTCTCCTAGATGCTACATGCTGCGGTATTTTTGGAATTAAAAAACTCACGCTAGCCTTAATTGTAGTTGTAAATTACACTGCATTGCACTGCATTGCACTGCAAGATCTTTTATAACATGTAGAAATATGTTATCATATATATATGGAATAATTTGAGAAAAGTGCCAAAAAATATTTTTAATTGGGTAAATGACCTTAATTGTAGCTGTAAATTACACTGCATTGCACTGCAAAGATCTTTTATAAGATGCAGAAATATGTTATCATATATATATATGGAATAATTTGAGAAAAAGTTGAATGGAAAAATTGCAAATTGTACAACTAATAACTAACTTTGATTAAAAGTTTGTAAACAAAACTGAGTTTCCACTCCCACAGAACATATAATACAGGGCTAATTGGATTTGTTTCCAAATCGGAAACAAAGTAGTTAACTAAACTAACAACAAAACTAGTCTATATCTTGCTCCTCATCCTCACAAGCTTGGTCAGAGTTTCTTGAGCTGCCAAGGTTTGAGCATGGTTATGTCCCAGCATCACTGTCCTAATACTAATACACGTTCTGCACAGCTCTTCTCCGCTGTCGAAATGCCCGCCTCTCAGCAACAATTTTGCCCTTGTCTCCAGCAACATCGCCTTCAGCAGCGTCGCGTCTTGCCAAACGTACTCGTCCACCATCTGACCCCCTTCGCCGCCCTTCACACAATTCTTCTTCCAACACAGCGATCCGTGGCACCAATCTTGTATCTGCGACACAAACGACTTCTCCACTTCCTCTAGCACGTTGGTGCACACTTTTAGAAGCTCTAATGCCGAGTTGCACCTTGAAAACTTCGTGAAAGCCCTTATTGCAAGCGGAAGGGCCGTCCTTTTAATGTACAAGACCATGTCGATAGCCTGTAGTTGGACTAGCGGGGGCTCAGATTTGAACCCAAATACGAGGAATGCCGAGGCCCAGAGATGGTCCGAGTTCACCACAGGGTTGCCCATTTTCCTAATGCCCTCAACTGTGGCCTTTGCAGCGAGAAAGCTTTGGCTTCTTTTCGCGAAAACCTGAGTTGTGGGATGGAACTGGATCCAACACCCCGTGGTGGCCTGCTTGTTGGTGGCCCGGCGTGCTAGTCCTAATTTAACTAAAACGAGTGCTGATTCTTCTTCACTCTTCCAAGTTTGTGCTGCTAAAAAACCTGAGCAGCAACTAATGAAGGACACCGTGCTCAGGCATAATTTATTCCACTTCCTAAACTGGCTCCTGGCTGCAGCAGACATATTGTCAGCCGCAGTGCCCAGCAATGTCGCGGAGATTGGCGATGGGGCAAACCAAGCTCCCACAAGCAGCATTCTTGCGGCTAGCCTGTTTGCTCTTCTTCCGCTACTAGTTTGTTGCAAGACGGCAAAGCAAAAGGACAAGACTTTCATAAGGAAAGTATTGTTCTTGCAGTATTGTTCTTCATCAATGGATATAAATGGGCACGGAGAAGCCTCGTCGAGTTGCACTCGGTTGATGGATTCAAACAACGTGGAGGGAGTTATCGCAAGCTCGGAGAGCAAGGATCCAACAAGCCACAAACCAAAGCTCAACCTCCCCAATTTCTCATCGAATTTTTTGAGAAACTCCGTCTCCTCAGCCGAATAATCCTTCTTCCTACTCCCCCTAATCAATACCATGGCGTCCGCAATGGGCAACGGTGGAAGCTGCATTGTCTCAAAGTAGATAACTTTAGACAATCTAGAAGTGATGATGACATGAGACCCTCCAGTGTTCCGTGGAATCAAGTCATGCAACTCTTTCCCCTCCCACCACTCCCTCTCGCTCTCAAGGTTATCAATGATCAACAAATAAGGCATGTCCCGAAAAAGCTCCCTCTTGACCCGCTTAAACGCCTCGAGTTCTTGCTCCTCGAAGCTACGAATCCTGCCCCAATCCTTCTCTGGATCGGCACTAACATCCAATCCAAGGTTCATGGAGAGATTGAGTATGTTTTGCCTCAAATACCTTGCTTCACCACCAATCCACAACACCATCTTGTATCTTTGGGAATACCTATAAGCAAATTCCAAGGCAAGCTCTGTCTTTCCAATGCCAGGAATCCCATTTATACAAATTTTACCACTACTACTGCTATTATTATTTCCCAAACTCTTGCACTTCTTGTACTTATTAGACCTCTTATTAGTACCACCCCCAATAATGCCATTATTACTCTCTTTGTCGCACTTCTCCCCCAATTCCAAGCTAATAAACTTTCCTCCTCCTAATTTGGTGGGGCCCACATCGGACTCCTGGTCGGCGAGGCCTTCCGACTGGCCATCGCCAACCTGCGAAGAAGAAGAACAACAACATTCTCCGAACAAGGCGGACTCGATCTCCGCCACCTCCTTCTCCCTTCCAATGAAAAAACAATTCCTCGGAAACGGCAACTCCTCGTTCACAGCCACCTCGTTCACAGCCACGCTCTTCCGCCCGAGCTTCGACCTTAGAATCCCTGCCGCCCTGGCAATACAAGTCCTCCAGTTTCCCCCAATGGCCTCCAGCTTAACCTCCTGGTGGCACTTCATAAGCGCATCGATTGCCTCTTGCCCTTCTTTGTCCACTACAATCTGAATCTCATCATCGTCCAGCCAAGTTTCGAACAATATCGGGATCAAATTCTTCTTCTGCGAGAAGAATCTGATCTCCTCTACACTTGAATGATTGAAGAAACTATTCCGGGTTACCACCACAACGCCATAAGTAACCGAACAGATTACTCTGTCAGCAATCTCGTGGCTCTGAGAATCTCCATACTTGGCTCTGTCCGCAACAAAGCAAGCAATTCCTTGAAGCTCAAGCTCCGACTTGAGCCACTTACAGAACCTGACCAAATTACCATTCTGTCCATGGAAGCCAACGTAAACGTCGCAGCTTCTGAGCTTGACGTTGTTGGAAGTAGAAGAAGTGGAGCATTTGGCGAAGGAGATTCTGGGAGGGACCGGAGGGAAAGAGAAGGAGATTCTGTGTGGGACGGGGGGTGGTGGGGGGCCCACCCAACCGTTGTGATCAGTGGAGAACTCGTAAGGATCGGACGGTGGAGTGTAGGAGCTGCTGGGGATGTCATGATCTGATGGGGTTGAAGGAACAGGATTCTCTGGTGGAGTTGGTAAGTGGGCCCGGGGAGATATGGAAGGAGACTGGAGAGCGGAGACGAAGGCTGAGGAAGGTGGGGAGATTAGAGAAGATGAGTCGTAAGGAGATGGGTCTTGTGTTGATCTTGGGTTGTCGGTCTTCATCATTTTCAAATCTGGGTTTTCATTAATGGAAGTTGAAGAAGAAGAAGTGGGGAGTTTGATTTTGAGGGCACTAGAGATAGCTTCGTCCATGGCTTTGGAGATCTCACATGTGGTGTTGTATTGTTTCTCTCAGTCTCTGGTTCTGGTTCAGATTCTTATGCTGTGAAAGACGATAAATAAATAAATAAGTGTGAGATAGCGAGAGTTTGTCAGAAAGATGAATGCAACAGTCGGAAGCTAAAGACCTTCCAAACAGTAACATGAATGAATAAATGAATGAAACAAGAGAAAAATCCAGTACCATGTCATGTGATGTAATGTAAATAAATAGCTCTCTCTCTTTGCTATTTTTGTGGGGCCAATACTGTTACAATTACTATACATAAGATGAAGACTAGACTAGAGACTAGAGATGCTTCATGTTTATATCCTCTGGATATATATATATATATATAATAATATATTGGAACGGAGAACATGTTGTACTACTTGTTTTTAATTGATAATAAATAGTGATTTCGAAAAATCAAAATCAAAATCAAAACAATTTTTTTTTTTTTGTTTTACCTTTTCATTTGAGGTTGAGAACTTGAAATATGTCTTCTTCTTCTTCTTCTACTTCTGAGAACACCATTCTGTCTCTCTCTTCTCTCTCTTTCTCTCTCTCTGTTTGCGTTTGAACAAAGTTGGTGCTAAGAGAGAAGAATGAGGGGATGGATGGGAATCTGATGCGACCCATATGGGGTTGGCTTGGAGCTAATAAGGTTTTAATTTTTAAGCATTATTAAATAATAGATATTAAATATTCAAAAAATTGTGCTTAAAATATGGCTGCCTTAATTAATGGTGCAGCACTTGTATAATAATACAAACACTAGTAATATTTTAATAGTATGTAGTCTTTATATGTGGCTGTGGCAATTTCTTTTTGTTTTATGTGTTGTACACTAATATACCACGCACATTAACATGTCTTTCAAAATATTAATAATTTAAATAAATAAATAAATGAGATGAGTAAATCTAATTAATAGTAAGGTTAGTATTAACTTGTCCCTTCAAGCTCTAGTCCTAATCTAACATGGGGTTCTCTCTCTCTCTCTCTCTCTCTCTCAAATGGTCAGAGAAGCCAAAGGTTTGATCATTGGAAAAGGACATTGGGGACTGCAACCAAATTCAGAATTCAGACCTTGTTGTTGGCAGTGGCATTGAGGTTTGGGGTTTCAACGTTCATGGGGTTACAACTCCAACAATGTACCACTGGCCATTAGGGAGCTTTCTTACACATACAAATATAAATTTGGAGGAAAAAAAAAAGGTTTTTTGTCTGACACAATTTGGAAATATTTGCATTGGTAATTGGAGCATAGACCGGTCCACTCAGCACCAATTAGTTACATGATAGTGAATATGCATATTAATTTGAAACTTTCTTCTGTGGGGTCTTATTAGTAGTTAATATTCTTAATTTAATTTGTTAGATTTGACCAAATTCGTTTAAAAAATCTTTTTTATTTTATAAAATTATAACTAGTTATTTATAAAGTTATAGGTTTTAGTTTAATATATAGTGTAATTTTTAGTTTAGATCTATTATTTTAATAGTAGTGAGGTTATAATTTCAAAAAGTTAAATAGAATTGTTGAACTCTTTTATTCTATAAATTTAAAAGGTGAAAGAAATATATGTATTACTAAATTACTTTTTTGGTCCTTACCGGTGAAATTGCCAATTTTTTTTCCCTAGAATTTGCAAAACTGAAAGGTATCTTTTATGAAAGCAAAGAGTTACTCGCTTGAAATGTTATTTTATGTCATGAAATTAGAACAGAATAATTGGCTCCTAATACTCAATTGATTAGAACCTCATGTTTGTCCACACAAAGACAAAACAACTTTGATTTTGAAACAGAAGCTTAGCTGTATTTTTTCCCCTTCAAAGGATAAGGGTAAGATGGAATGCCTCTAGCCCAGCCAAGCAAAGCAAAGCAACTTATTTGAATCCCCATTTGCCTTTTAATTCTCTTTTAAACTTTTTTATTTGTGATGACTGGGTCAATCTGGAAAGCCATTTCTTTTGTGTGTGTGTGTGTGTGTGTGTGTGTGATCTTTTAGCTTTGGACCAGTTACCTCCTATAGTCTTTATAAATGAAAATTGTTTACCTTTTTTTTTTTCAAAATTCTATGTCATTATCATCCTAATCCTATCTTAAGACCCACTACTATACATCAGTCATTACCTACAGCCGTATTCACTTTGTTTACAACTAGTTTAATTAAGTTACCAATATCTAAAAGGCCACTTCAATTAAAAATGTAAAAATGCCTGTTTTTTTTTTTTTTTTTTTGGGGGAAAATGTGGCCTCTATCTTTACAGTCATCTTACAGCTTCTTTTGTCATAGGCAGATTCCTTATTATGATATTAGAAAAGGTAATACCATGAATTTAGAAAGAAAATTCTTTCGTAGGCCTGTACAAAATAATTTTGTTTTATCGGTAATGTGCAGTTTCAGACTTGTAGAAATTCATCAACTTTCGTTAATTTTGCGTCATTTTTTTATTCTAATAAGATTTTAATCAAATCTAACTGTTTAAAATTGGACGATACTTGCCACAAGATTGTCCGGCTTTCTTTGATTTTTATTTATTTATTTGTGTAATTTGTGTATGCATATTTACACAAATATACTTGAGAATCTTCATTTAATGGCTTATAAAAAATACAGATGAACCTAGACTAGGAAAAAAAAATTATCAAGTATAATAGATAAGCTTACCCCACTGGCCATTAAGCATACGTTATGTATGGAACACAGACAAGGTTTCTGAGTAGAGTTAACAAGGAGATAAGTTCATTGAATCATGATATTACAGCGGATTATGACAATGATCACTAAAGAAAAATTAGATGTAAATAGGAATTTTTTAAATTTTTTCTTTTTAGTTTGGAGTCTTTGGGGATTTTGCAAAGTGGGAGCTCCACAATCAGCAAGTGGCAAAAGCATCACCACCGGCAAATAATGAAGCAGAAGACACGTACCAACATTGCACTATCAAAACCAGATACCAACGACAAGATTAATAATTCTTTAAAAGAAACGACAAGGTTAACAAAATGCATCTTTCATTACCATAAATAACCTAAGACAACCATGAACGTGTTGGTGCAGCGTCAAAGATGTCTTTTTTATTCTCCTTTTAAAATATGTTCAGGTTTAATACTTCATAATCTTATTACAAGACACTTGCCCGACTAATATGTTATGCAGCATCAAGTACGTGGTAGTATTCTTTCTATTTTATTGGTAAACCCTAGGATTTCCAAAATAACAAAAGAGATGAGGGTTGAGATTATACTAATTATCCTTGTTTAGAAATAAATAAAATAAACAAAAATTTTATAAAATATCGATTTTTCAAAACTAATTGTTGTCAAGACTTAAAAATGTTTGTAGTAAATGTCAAATTTATGATGTAAATAATTTATCTCCCTTTTTTTATAGTGCAAATACGAATTTATATAATAAATAAATTTATAATACAAATAACATATTTACCTCTTTGTTTATGATGTAAATATTTCTTATTTACATAGTAAATAAATTGTTTACATTATAAATTTGATATTTAATGTAAATATTTTTAAAACCTGATATTTACTTCAAAAAATTTTAAAATCTAACATTTTTCTCGTTGTCCTGTAGATAAATAACCTAACACACGTATATCAGATAAACATAAAACAATTACCACAGTCATGAGCCCATGCATTATTTATTTTAAGATATATAACACATATATGTATATGTATACACGCAGATATAAACACTAACGAGCAATGCTAGGTGTATTAATGATCCCTAACTTTTTCATATATATTTCAAAAATATATGTATTTATAACAACATGATACATAAGTACACGCATTTATTATTAATTTGTACAGATATTTAATAATAGATGCAAGTGCACATTAGATTGTACATATATATTTATTTCTCATTAACTCAACATTGGTACTTTATACACATAATATAGGGTCTGCAAATTAGTCCAACTCCAAAGGACTATATTACTAGTTTTGTATTAAAAAAAAAATTGGTGGAAAATTTGAGTTCACTTGCAAAATAAAATAAAAAATAAAAAAGGAGTGAATGAATATATATATATATATATATATCTAAGGTGAAGGTGCAGAAGTAGATAAGCTAAGCATATGAGCCATGTCTGGCCGTTTCAACAAGCACATTCAATACAAGGCTGACCATATTTGCCAATAAACGCCATCTGTAATATGTACGAATCTAATATTGATTTCTATGCTGCAATATTACTAGTAATTGTATGTGGTCGTCAGAAAATTGGGTCAATTTGCAGGACCATAATACATATATACATACATACATACATACATATATATATATATATATATATATATATATATATATTCTCACAACGTATATGAGTTGCATCAATAATAGAGTTCTACCATTATACACACACACACACACACACATATAGCCCTGTGCACTACAAACCTTGACAGCTCAAATTTGAACCAGAAACCTCACAAAATCATGAATGTTGTACTCTTTGAAATTGGTGTGAACTTCACATATGCAATCAAACTAGAGTTCATTTTGGTACAAATGAGATATTATACTATTCTCACGTCTGGCAACAGAAGTTATAACTAAATTTTTTTGTTGCTATAGTGTAAAATTTTATATGCTATAGTATTAAAAAAAGTGTAATACATTATAAAGCTTTCATATATTATTGTGTTTTTAATCAAAATTGGTTCTAATTATTACTACTTGAAATTGAAACGGTGGGGTGTAAAATTGTTTAAGCATCATATATATATATATATATATATATATATATATTTTGTTCTGAATTTAAGGATCATATTTAATTACAGTAGTCAGTAGTAACACCCTTATTTTTTCCCCATATGTGGACTTGGAACGCGTAAATTACGTTATAAATGTAGAGAAAGGTCAAGCCTTCTCCGGTCCCCAAGGATAAAAATGTTTGTGTAGAAATAGAGTATGAATTTATGAAAATGTAGTTAGATTGTATTAATAGTAATACTTTTTTAGAAAAGTTAATATCAATAGTCAGAAAAAGTTGAATTACATGTAAATTTGTTTATAAGATATAGCTAAATAGTAGATATACTTCCTCCCTCCCGTCCATGTGGAAAACTTTCACTTATAATGGAAAAAGAGAGAAATGGCATAGTTAAAAGAAATAGAAACGAATGCAAGAAATTTATAGGAAAGTTAGCAAACAGCAATTTATATGCAAATATGAATTTACTGCTTTGTTAAAATAATAAAATAATGGAAATTTTTCATAAATCTTATTTTTTAAGATTTATTTTTTATAAATGTCGTATATGTTTATTTATTGTATAACTTAACATGTAATATGAATGATAATTGGCATAATTTTTTTTAGTGTGATATGAATAAACCAACTTTTAAAAATCTAGCATAACATCTAATTCTCTCTAAAATAAATCCCAGGCTTGAGGGGAAAAAAAAAGAATTGAAGAGGAGGAAAGTACAGAAAAGGGAAAACATAATAAAAAGGGTAAGATAAGACTAACACTTGTTATACAACTTTAAGAATGTAGTTAAATAAATATGCTAGTTACTTTTAAGAAAATTAATAGCTTGATTGTTGGGGAGCATTCAAACATTCGTTTGAATTAAATTTTGGTTAAAAACATTATACCATATAAAAGCTTTACACTGTATCTCATTTTTTTTATATTGTAGTATATAAGAATGTCACTCTATAACAATTCAAATTGGGAGATAGAGGGATACAATCTGCTTAAAAGAGAATTAAAATTAATAGCACACATTTTAGGAAAAGAAAATTAATAGCACAATTTTTATCCAAACATTCGAAAATCTCCAATCTACTCATGTCTTCCTCACCCAACCCCTTCTTGTGCAAGACGACAGACCAAGACAAGCCACTCCATGATCGCCATTAGAGCAGACGCTGGAGTCACAGGAGGAGCACAGGGAGCAGGGACAGACAACGTTGCTGTTCCGCAGTGACTGTGACTTTGAGATTCTCGGTGATTGACGCTCGCTTTGCTACTGTACTTGGCTCCTCACGATCTCGGCAGTTGGCAACGAGGTTGGGCGGCGACAGGTGCTCCGTCGGTGTTGCTTCGATGAAGGTAAGGTTGGGTGGCAGCAAAGTAAAGATGAGCATTGTTCCCAGCCCAAGCACCCATTTTGCAAGCCTTATGTCACCAAAGGGAAGGTCGATCATGAAGGAGATTTTGCATTGGATTCATCACCAAAGCAACAGCAGGAGAGGTTGCTGGAGTTGCCACTAGGGCCAAAGAGAAGAGAGGAGGAGAGAGGGGGAGAGAGGAGAAAGAAAATATGTTAGGGTTTTTTTATGAGAGTTGAAGAATATGAGGGTAAATTTAAAATTTTACAATAGTTTGGACTATATACTTAAATATTTTCAAAGTGTTATTTTCTTACATTATAAATTTAAAAATTTCAATTGAAACCTAGAATGCGAGACACCCTTAGGTAATATTGATTATATGTAACATGGTATTTGATATTTAATTGCTAAGGCTAACTTAGGCATATAGTATAATCTTACTACTCATTTCAAAATAAGATAAAAAATCAATACTTTATAAATAAGATTTATCATGACAACTAAGCGTAATTTTATATATTATAAATGTAAAAATTATTGTAACACTATGTAAATTTGGATTTCTTAGGAGATATTTTTCAAAAAATGTACTACAAGAAATTGGACATTGTCACTTGAAGACTCAGAGCCCATGGCAGTTCCAAAAAGGGCCAAAGCAAAAAGACAGATCCATGTGGGGGTGTTCATCGGTTAAAATTGACTGTTTTTCGTTGGTCGGATTTTCCAAACAAAATACGACCGATTTTGAAAAATGTAAATCTAGAGTTGACTTGTTGCAACAAATGATCGGTCGGATTTTAGCCTTTGGTGGTCAATTTTATGGCGATTGGTTTCAATTGGTTTTGGATAATAGTTACCTACAAAACTTCATATAGTATCCCAATAGTAACCTGGTCCGTTGAATTTGTTTTTTTTTTTTGTATTTGTTTTTTTTTTCTTATTTTTATCGGTTGCAAATACAATGTATTAGAGATAGCCTAAAAATTCTAACATTTTGAGAACAATAATGGAGAAATAATTAGAGAGGTGACAAAACCCTACACTTTTCATCACAAAACCAATAAACCTGAAAAAGATGGATTATTTTGTAAAAGAATTTTTTGGCTAAAGCACTTATTTGTTGAGTAGAAATTGATTCAATTCGAAGTTTTTGATGTTTACATAGATCAATCATAGAATAAAGACTTTGATTGATTTCGATTAAATGTCCTTCCTATTAATCTGAAAGTTCTTCTCAAATACAAAAAATGATTAATATATGATATATTGTTATTTTCTATTTCTATATTAAGCATAAATTAACAGAAAATATACAAGACTAGAAGCCAAGAAGGTATATTTTTGTACCTTATTGTTGAAATTCTTCCCTTTTTATTTATCACAATTAGCGATGCATCATTATCATGAATTAATAAAATAAAATTTAAAATGATAGTTGAATCTTACAATACCAAATTAAAAAAAAAATATATAAAAAGTTACTATATTTAACGAGGGAGTCACAAATACCTTAGCAGGAGCGTGCATCTTTACTCAACTCAACAATAAAATCTCACAACTACGTCCCAATCAATAAAAGTTCATTCCCCTAAAAAAAATCAATAAAAGTTCATCTTTCATGTTTTGTTCCCTACTTGAAAAAAAAAAAAGAAGGGTTTTTAAGTCTATGATTGATCATAAATAACACTAGTACAATAACAACGAAACCATATGTAACTGAATAGAGTGCATGTGTTATCACCCAAATTTAAAAATTTTTCGACCTCCCCCTTAATAATTAAAACCTGTAAATGATATTTCTTCTACTGTAGTGACAAAGAAGGAAATATGAGAGAGAGAGAGTCAAAAGCGTAAAAGGACGAGGGAGAGAGGAGCAATTCTTGTATTCCTAGAAGCAGCAGTAGAAGTAGAACGCGAAAGGAGAAAGGCCACGCCCATGTGTGATGTGTGATGCGTGGCTTGGCTGTAAAGAGATTTTGATTAGATTGGAATTTTTAGATCCAATCTGATATGATCCGACGGACAACGCCGCCCACTTGCCCGTCGGTGTTTCTTGGGCCCACTTCTTTTTTTATTTATTTATTTATTTATTTTTTATGTTATAGAGTATAAATTTGTAATTACTCTACTTGTTATTTTTTCAAGCTTTTGAGGGTAGGAATTTTCAAAAATCTTTTAATATAATTTTCAATAAATTTTTATTTTTTAAAATAAAAATTTATTTATTTATTTTAAAAACAACATCAAACCACCGTAATAGAATAAATAAAAATGTTAATTTTAATATTAGTTAGAATTATATTTTTCTTATATTGTCATGTGCTTGGCTGGCTTTGCCTATAAAGCTCCCAATCCAGCTTCTACTAAGGGTTTTCATGTCCTTTCATTTCTCTAATTCTCCTTCTTCAATCTTCTTCGGTACGCTTCAATCTCTCCTATTTTCTAATTAATCAGTTTTGATTTTCACCATTTCTTCAATAATTCGATTCGATTCCACTAATTCAGGATATATATACATGTATATATACATGCTTATATAATTCTGCTGTTTGTTTCTCTTAATTAGCTATTTTTGAATTGAGGTTTGTTTCTGATTGGATCCGTTTATTCTTTGATTTTTGCAATTTTTGGATAATTCTATCCCGTTAATTCATGATATATTGTTTCCGTTATTCTGCTATTTTTGATTGAAATTCATCAACAAGATTCGAACTTTTTGATCAGGATTTGATTTTTGGATTTTTTTGCTAGATGTTGAGCCATGAACTGGAATGATACATAGTTTTTGTTACTCTTGATCTTGAGAGACAGAGAGACCCTGGAATTTTTTGTTTTGTTATGGATTTGGAAGGTGAATGTTCATCCCTCAAATCCACACAAGACGAACAATTAGGACCAGGAAAGGTCTCTCCCGAATCTGATCATCACCATAATGGGATTAGGAATAACGGGTCTTGTGCTAAAGAGGTTGATAGATTGGGTGGTCCCTCTGAAAATTTAGGAGATTATTGGTCAAAAGATGCGGACAGCCCGCCGCAGCTGGCGAATTCGAATCCTCCCGAATCGAAATCGCCCGGTGGGGTCTTGCCTGTTACGACAACAAAAGGGTTCGGATTGAAGAAGTGGCGGCGAATCAGGCGAGATTTTGTCAAGGATTCTGTTGCCACTGTAGTTGATAATGATAACACTAAAATCTTGACGAAGAGGGTCTTGTCTAATAATGCAAAACCTATTAAGAATCAGCATTCAGGTCTTGACATCAACGTCGGGGCCGTCGATGGATTCACAATTTGTGGGTCCGGTTCTGACTCTAGGAATGCTGTGGGATCTGTTTTTGCAGCCGGGACGGATTCCGAGAACAGCGAGGATCTGAGTAGCAAGTCCTCAACTGCTGCCAGTGCTCCTAAGGTGAGGTACGACCTGCCTGCAATGATGGGGCATGTGCGGGAGAAGAATAAGCTGAAGGGTGTGACTGGAAAGAGTTTTGGGAATTCTTCGTCTCAGAGAGTTCTGCAGGGAAAGGGAGGAAAAACGGAGAGCAGTAAGAAGGCTAGAGGAGAGAGGGTCAAAATCGAGAAGGAAAACTCTCACTCCAGCATCGAATCGGACTCAAGAAGCTCGAATGTTTTCTTTATGCAGAGTACAAATGTGACTGGTAATGGAAAGCAGACTGCAAGGAGGTCGGCGGGTTATGACGAGGAAAATAGTGATGAAGCTCATGAATGTGAACAACAGTTTAGTGAGGAGGTTCAAACTGGTTATAGCAAGGAGAATGCTGGAGATGTTGAAGATTCACAAGGTGATTCAGCTGCAGAAGTATCTTGGGGAATCAAGGAAGAATCCTCGACGAACCGGGATCCACTGGTTTATTCTATCCTTAGCCTCCAATCTGTACAAGAAGCACTTGAAAAGGGTTAGTCTTTGTTCTTCCTAACAACTTCAGGCTTATGTAACAACTGTGAGATCATTATTATATTGTTTATCATTTTTTTCCTCATTTAAATGCTTCACTAACGGACCCAGAATAGCAACAAATGTGTTCATGCTTTTCTTCATTTCTTTAATTTTTATTTTTATTTTAAATTACATCATCCTGCCAAAAGAAAAAGAAACGCGCGCTCACACACACACACACACACAAAAACACAAACACAAACACAATGCCTGTTGCTAGTACCTCAGCATTAAACTCCAGAGCTGTTTGCATAGTAATTATCACCTCGTGCTTCATGGTTATCTTTCATGTTGTTGTTGTCATTGGCACTTTTTTTTTTTTTTCAATCTCTCTTTATTTTTTAGACTTAAAATTGTTAGATTCACTTTCTACACATTGTAAATTATTTCATTCCCAGTATCTCTATCCTTGACTAGATCATGTTTCTTCAGGCCTATGTGACAGAATGGTTATGGAATGAAACTTCATAAACTATACACTTGTAGAATTCTAAGCACGCTACCCTTATTCTTTGAATTATTAATAGGAAATTTACCTTATTTCCCAAGTATTATCTGGATAAAGTCTGAGCTCAAGATGTTTGCTTTTCAACATTAGTTTTTTTCTCATTTGTCGGACGATGTTGCTAGTTGTGTTAATGTTCAGAACAATAACTGTTGTCGTCTGTGTCCTCTTGCAGAAGTTCAGAAGTTAGGACAAATTGGGAAGGAACCTATATTATCACTCGACAAGATGATGGAAGGTAGTAGTGTGCCTGCTGATTTCACCGGTTTAGGAACTCAAGAACCTAAAGAGTCCAACCAGTTGGGTTCTGACAAAACCACACAAGCTGTCACGAGTTCCTTGCAGGCTAAGGTATCAAGCTTGGAAGCGAATGTGAAAATATTGGAATCTGAACTGAACGAGGCAAGAGCTTTACTTGTAGCGAAGGAATCTAAGGTTGCTGAACTTGAAGCCACCATTAAAATTAGAAAGTCTTCAAAAGAAGAATCAGGTACTGCAGTAGAGTTAGAAGAGGAAAAATCTAGAGAGATAGAGAATGCTCTTGAGAGCTTGTTCACGCAAAGGATCGAAGCAGAAATTGAGTATCTGGCAATAACAGCGGAGACAGAGAATTTGAAGGTTTTTGCTGCAAAACAAACCACCATCTTGAGAGAACAAGGAACCGTGGCTGAGGAGCAAGCACGGGTGCGTAACAAGCTTGGAGACGTTGAGAACAAAGCTGCCAATCTGAAGAAAGAAACAGAGAAGTTGGAAAAGTATCATGGTGATATTTTAGAGACTGAAGAGGTTTTAGTTACTCAGAGAGGGGTATATAAGGTGACATGGTGTTTTTGTATACAATTTTTATTGCTCGTCTTAGTGCTCTGGCTTTTTGTCTTGCAGTTATCGCCCAACCCTGGGCAAGTTGTACCCACCTAAAAAGCTTTTAAGTACTAGGCCCCTTTTTTTTCCTCCCCCCATTATCTTTTTTTTTTTTTTTTCTTTTCTTTTAATGTTTTCAACTTTCTCCCTGGGGTGTAGAGTTGTAAGAATATTTCATGTTGTTTCTTTCATTGCACGTGTAATATTCATTCTGTTGTAACTTTGGTTGTTGCTAGACGTTAGAACATCTCGATATTATTTTTTGGAATTACACTTTTTGAAGAGATGTTGAATAATTAGCTTCTCAAAATAATTGTAACAGTATATTAGTATATGTGTAAAGAGTATTTTTATACATTTTTACTAAATACAGCATTGTTTGTTGTGCTGAGACTTTTCCTATAGCATGAACGTTGAGAAGAAGCAGGTGGTTGTTAAGATCTATAGATGCCGGATCGGATGGAACAAAAGTGGTGGGACCAGGTGGGGTCTACCTATTGTTTCTGACGGGTCAGAATCCCATTGGGACATACTAGCGCTCGATCGGATGGTGTGGACCTCACCTCAGAAACATAGGATAATTTCTGCTTCTTTTGATTTGTAGTGACTAATTTTTTAAAAATAAAAAATGGAATTGTATTTTTTTTTTTTTTTACAAAAATAGGAAGAAATATCACTTTTTCAAAACAAATTGAAATAAATGTCAATATTAACAAAAATTTACTTGGTAAAAATATTTTTACCTATCCATTAACTCTTAGTAAATTTTTTTTTTATCGGTAACTTTTTATTTTACTTATAGTTATTAAAATAATTTCAAAACTTGACATGTATTTCAAAAAGTTTCAAAAACATCAAATTTTCCTTCTTCTCCCTAATTATTTGTAAAAAAAAAAAAAAGATTGGGAATGCAATAACGCCAAAGAAACCAACGACAAGGACAAGACTTCAGAAGTCAAGAACTACCGCTTCCTACGAGGAATTGGCAGTTGGGGGTCCCAATTGAAAGATTTACTATTATTATCTTTTGTGGTAATTTTCTTTTAATATTTCATGTAGATGTGGTTCTTCACCTACATCCAGGTTGGACTAAAAAGTTTGATTCAAATCAAATTTATTATAGTATTTTTTCTTATAAATTTAAATCGCTATAGTATTTTAGGTCTAAACTAGTACTTTTAACTAACTTCTAAAACACCTAATATTTATGCCATGATAGCTACATGTATCAGCTTAAGAGTGTTCTCAATTGTTAATGTATTATTTTAGTGTGTTTGGGAACCAAGTTCTTGTAATGCCCACCGATTTCTTTAATGGATGATACATGACGTTTAACAACTTCGTGTGACTTTTCATAAAAATGGTTTTATTCATTATTAATGTTTTGTTTAGAGATGTTGCAAGTGACAACCAAGAGAGATCAATGTGTTTAGAATGTTCACGTAAAAAATGATATTACACATAATAAATTTAATTTTTTTAATTGTTGGTTTATTATTGTTTATTGACTTAGTGATTAATTAGATAATTATTTACCATACATATATATAGATGTTTACGTCTGTGTGTATCGTTGCATGATCAAATAAATAATTAATTTTTTATTCATATTTTGGCTTGAGATTAAGTACCACGCTCCTTTTATGACAGCACACCTACAATGTTAATGGTACAACGTTTAGGCCCCTAAAGATAAAATAAATAATGTTTTTGTTTTAATATGGATGTTTAAATGAAAACTATATTATATACAAATGTGTATCTTGTGCACAACTATGATTATGATTATGATGGTATGTTATGATTTTTATGAAAGTTTATATTTTATATTGTGAGATAGGAAAATGTACTCACTGTTGGGTTTTGTCGGATTTTGTGATTTAAATACACAGCAAAAAATTAAAAATTAATTCCCATAAAACCCTCGCAGGATCTATGTAATTTGATCAGATTGATAAGAAAGTCATGGAATCTTACCAGGATAACAAAAAGGGCAAGATTTCTGGAAGGGAGAGAGCAGGTTCACTCCGGTGACACCTTAACTCGAGCTTTTAGTAATCGGGATCGGATTCAGACGTTGTTACTTAGAACAACGTCCTTTGTAGGTATCCACACGAACAGATTCTCTCAAAAATGAATTGGTGTGCTAGCACCCTCTTTTTGCGTTAAATGACTCTCTCTAATTTTTAAGGTTTTAATGTCTTTTGGCTTTTAGAATGAGAGAACGCCTTTTCTCTTCTTAATTCGACTAAAAACCCAAAAACAAATATATATATTTATTGACTTCGAGATAGAGTCAGATTTTAATTAGGGTAAACTATAATTCGAATATGATTCAGAGAATCTAGATAATATTGTAATTTGAATATGATTCAGAAAATCTAGATAATGTCAGTAATTTGAATATGATTCAGATAATCTAGATAATATCAGATTCAATGAACCTAGACATATCTAGTACACCGAATTTGGACATTATCAGGTTCATCGAACCTAGACACAGTAAACCTAAAATTTGTTCTTGGTCTGTTTTAAGTGTGCGACCCTGTAGGTTCATATAACGTTAGTAGTGGGTTTGAAATTCTGTTTCTAGCCCACAAATTATAAGCGGCCTCTAGCAAGACATTATGATTACCCAAGTTATGCGAATGTTAATAATCCGATATAACCTAATCCACAATAAGTATTAAAGTCATTTTGTCTCTAGATACCTTGATTGAACATAAGGCATGGTTTATGTGATCCTTATACTATTCAATCATATTATTTCTCGATCTTAAGTAGACTGATATTGATAACCCTTATCAATTCATTCCAATATAGCCATACATTTTTCTTTAGTCTAACTTATCGAGGGACCCATAGATATCTTTCTCATAATAAATGAGGGACAAATTCCTTCTTAATCACTCATGTTCCTCACATGATTCACTCTATATCTAACAACAATCTATTCCATCATCTTATTAAAGATAATATTAGATTATGTCAAAATATAGAACTTGTCATGTAAGAAACTATGGTGATTTCAGGTCAGAGGACTAGGATAATACTATTGTAATGAGAATCACTTATGACAATTATCCATGCAGTATTCTCATAGCGGGTCAATCCAATACATCATTTCTCAAATATGTATCTATGAGTTGACTTACTATCTCATACACATGATTAGTAAAAAATAATTATCAGTCAAACTTCATACTAGTCTTTATTCATTATTATCCCAATAATAATGACCGACTAGGGATAATTTAGAATATAATTCAATTTTTACCTAAGAGTTTTACTATCAAGTCACATACTTGATGACCTTAGGTAGAATTAACTATTCATAGAATTAGAATAAAAAACAATAATGAAAATGCCTCTTTATTAATAAAATGTAAATGTAATGAAATCAATATGTGGTCATTACATAATTGGCCTAGGGCACATCACTAACACTCACTAAGCTTTAGGAAAGTGTACTTGTTAAGCTTATGTTTACTTAGTTTTATGTCATGTTATATACAAAGGTAAAAGGCATATAGAATAGGATGAAGGATGGGGACGAGCGTGTGTGTAAGAAGTGTTGGATTGAAATAGAATCATGCCATGCAAAGGAACTAATGACTCGAGCAATGAATTTATTTTAATGATATTTTTTGCACTTGAGTTGTTTTGAAACTTTGCTTTTTTTTATGTTTCCTATAGACTTTTAAATGCTTTGTGACTTTTTAAAGTTTTTGGTATTTATGTGTTTGAAGACTATGCTACGTTTCTCTTATCACGATGTTTTCAAACTATTTGGACTTTTAAGTATTTTCGTAAGTGTTTGAAAAAAAATACATGTTTTTCCTAGGTTATCTGCTTAAGTGTAGATGTTTTATTTGAGTTGTTTAATTTTAAATAATGATTTAAACTAAAAAGAAACTATTATTATGATGTTTATAAAAGGGCATTATGGTTCTAACATCAAAGTTTCAACTATTAATGTAAAGTTTTCATATGCTACTGTAACCCCAAAATTTATTAAGTGATATTAGTGTAGAAAGTGGTGATTTTGTGTGCCATGATGTGTTTTTAAACTTAATTTGACTATTTTATGGCATTTTTAAATTAATGTTACTTTTGATTATTATAATAATTTTTAATTATTTTTAATTATTATTTTAAAGTTTTAGAACAAAATAATTTGTCAAGTACCAACCACATTTTTTTTTCAAAACTGTAGACGGTACATGGTTTCTTTTACTGGCTTTGCTTTTCTCTCTTTGTTTATTTAAGCTCTCCCTCTCCTTCTTTCTTTTTCACGTTTCTCTCTCTCTCCCTCTTTTTCGCGTCTCACTCTCTCTCTCACTGTCTCTCTTACTCTCTCTCCTCTTCTCAAATTTTTGATTCAATAGTCATGCCCAAGCTTCGGTATTCAGTAGATGGAAAGCTTGGGGACTCAATTGGACGACCAAAAATACGATTCAAAGCTCGAATTCAAGGTTAGTTTTTAAATTTCAAAACTTTTTTAATTTTTTAATTTTTCTTGTATTTTGAAATCTAAGATCATTTAAGCTTAGAAAACCTCTAATCTAAGTTAGAGGAACTTAAAATAAGTAGATTCTAAACTTAGTTTAAAGAAAAACGGATTTAAATCAAGATTTTTTATTTTTCTCTATTTTTCTCTATTTTTGGATTTACTCAAAATTTTTGTGTAAATCTTGTTCAAATTAGTCTAAAAGTGTTTTATAACGTTTTTCTATCATCTATAGATGTTTCTATATACCTGGGAATTAAGAAAACATGTTGAAATGAAGATTTGGGCTTGGGGAGGCCGAGACCCATGCCTGAAAAATTTTTAAATTTTCTAGTTCAGCAGGCTGAACTTCGTATTCGGCAGGTCAGATTCATGAGTTCGACAGGTCGGATTCATACTATCGGCAGGCCAAACTTGAAAAAGTTTGACTGACTGGACTTGGTTTTTCGATAGGCCAAGCTGCACAGTTTGACTAGCCGAACTAGGGTGACCGACAGGCCGACTCGGTATGATGAAATTTTGTTATTTTTAGCCATTTTTACTGTTTTAAACCCCGAAAGAGATTTTAAAACTCCAATATGATTTTGTAGACTTTAATGGCACACTAGGATACCATGAGATAGGTTAATAATGCGAAATATCCTAAGCTAGAAATTGATGAGCTTAGTTTATGTTCAAGGTCGTTCGTGGTTCCATGGAGCTAATGTATAGCAAAGCGGGACTGCGGTACTAAGTCATGATGCAGGATATTGAGGTAGGATTTCTACCCATTTCTTTGGCAGCTAGGTTTTAATGATTTTGACCTTAAAGGAATTCTTCCAAAATGTTTTCAATAAATGACATAATGTTTTGTATGTTTTCAAGAGAAGGCTATTGGCCACAATATAATTTCTTCCAAAATGACCTTTTACAAAATGATTTTCTTCAAAGTGATTTCTTTTAAAATGAATTTCAAAGAATGATTTAGATAAACTTCTTAGCAATTTTCATTATTTATCAAAGAATGAATGCTTGTAATGAATCGAATAATGAATGTAATTAAAAAAACTTGGTAAATGGGTTTTAAATAATAATAGAAAGATATACGTATATATATGGGCATGATGCCATATCAGAATCGGGTCGTGTAGCATACGACCTTGGGGGCAAGTCTCGAAACCCAGCTGGGCCACTTTGGTAGTGATACAACTATGGTTTGCCCAGAAAAGATAAAAAGGTACCTTCTGGACAAACAGTTTTTGTTAAGACTTCTTTAAATGAATTTATTTATTTATTTACTAAACTCTGCTTTCTATTTATTTCTTTTAAAGGTAAATTTCATATTTAAATTATTTATCTGTTTTTAAAACCTTAGTCCTACTGAGCCTTTTGTTCACTTTTTATTTGTTTTCAAACCTTTTCCTCTCTAGGTGAAATCTAACTTAGGACCGACGGAGAGTCCACTGCCCGAACTCACAAGCAGTAGAGGATCTTGAGTTAATTAGTAGTTGTAGTAACTCAAGGCATATATTAATTAAATTCTATTTCATGTTAGACTGTAATTGTAATAATTTATTGTCAATACTATGTGTGTGCACACGTTGTGGGCTAGTGGGACCCAGCACGTACCCTCCTTGCCCTTTTTAATATTTTATTTCATTTTATTTCTATCTTATTTATTAAATTATCATAAATGTTTGTTTAAGGAGGATTTTAAATTAACACGTTTTTCATAATTAATTAAATTCTTAAACTTATATTTTTATCTAAATTTCTTTTTAATTAACTTAATTAACCTATCACGTCTCCTCCCGTACTCTGGGGTGTGACAGCTACACTGTGAAGTAAAAGCATGCTGCAATATAAAGCACTCATATGCTACAATATTTAAGTTTTAAATTGGCTCCCAAACACTCTTAAATTAAAGATTTAACAACTCATTTGTTGCAATAAAGAGTATTTAAAACTTAAGATTGCTATTAGTACCATTTCAAAATGAAGCACTAGATGAGATCAACTGTTCTTTCAAAGGACCCAACTGGCCAAATCCTTGATCATTTTGGAACGTAAATTGAACCACAAATTAGTGATTTAAATCAATTTTGTTATAATTTTTTTTACCTAAAATTTTGATATTCAATTTAATTTTACTTCAAACTCTCAACTTGAACTACGTTTTCAAATTACCTAGGCTTCCCTGGTTATCTCCCGAGTATCAATGACGACTTCTTCCATCAAGATCCATGGAGGTTAAAATATTAGAGCTTTAAAAAGGTTTTGCTTTTATACATGGTATTTCTCAAAGGAAGATAACATGTACACGTTGTATAATATTTATTCAAAATTTTCAAGGCATTGATTGCCCTTGGATCATAATGTAATGGAAAATGGTAACTAGCTATAAAACCTGGTTTTTATCATCATACATTGGTTGGCAATGGTCCTTATTAATATCCAACTCATCACCAAATTATATATATGCGTGCATGCATGTATTTCTTTTGTAGTTAAATGTTTGATTACTTTAACTACTTCTCCAATTAAATGTTTCCCAATAAAAGGTCATGCAAATACAAAATTATTAAGGCACGTGTATATTTGTATGAATATATGTATGCATCAACTTATGATTAGTAGTCTAATATACCTTGTTGGGAGCGTCTATTATATTTAAGGCCAAAGAGAAATTTCTTTATTCTCATAATGGTGAGCATGGGACACAGCCCACCAAAAGAGAAAAGGAAAATTAAAAAAAACAAAAGAATAAAAGAAAAGATGCTCTTTGTTAAACCTCATCACATAAAACTACACTTTCTGAACTGTATATGTCATATAGGCATATTGTTAATATTGCATGGCTTTGAGTTAAAAGCGAATGGAGGAAGGCATTCTCTAGCCTGGCATCCGAGTCAAACATTTGTAATTTTTGTTCGTCGATATAATATTGTTTATATGTTTATATGTTCGTATAACACTAAATTTATTTTAGGTGTAACACTTAATAGATGTAATCTAACACTTATAATATTAAAAGTTACATTTAAGAAAATTGAGTACTATATGAATATATAATCAATATATATTAGTGAACGAAAAATGTTATAAGTTAAAAGTTTCGGACTTTAAAATGTATATACATATCATTTATGATTTATCGTCAACTCAAGAATAAAAATAGATTCCACACAAAAGAGGTATATACGGTATTTGAGCTTAATCTTTTTGCGTTGAAAAAAAAAAAAAAAAACTGACAATTAACAAACATCTTTGTGTGGATTTCGGCCTTGGATATGCAGGTAAATATTGTATGTATTGTTCCAATTGCATGCACTATAAGTTGTAACATTCCATCTATTTGATTCTATGAACATATCATCAACATCAACATAATATATGTATACGTACATATATATATATATATGTATATCACGACCATCATCATCAATTGGGATATGACAATATGCCACAGCTAGCCACTTAATTTTAGTCGTAGCTTGTACATATACATCAATTAACCTTCTTCATCAAGCTTGTTTCCTAGAGAGCATACTCGGGATTAGTGATGTCCTCATTCCTCCATAAAGAGTTTGCATTTAAGGAGGATATCCTTTATCCTACATTGTGAAATGGTACATTTCAGAAAAAAAACAATATTATTTATTAACCTTTTTTTTTTTTTTTTTGAGGATTTCTCATTTTTTCTCCTTGAAAATAAAATCGATTTTAGCTATAACTATATGACAAACACCTAATCTTTAAGATTGGCCTAGTTATAGGTTAGTCTAACCATAATTCCGTACCTACGTCTGATGTTGAGTTCTAGAGTTCAAATTAATTAAGTTTAGAATAAAGCAAAAGTCTGGAGGTTTGCAACAATGATGTAGATTAGCGTATAGATATGGTATTGAAATAGGCAGGGGATAATAAAATTCGTTATCTATTTTGCCAATGCTTAATTAGATATTATTTCTCTATATAACAAGGCCTAGCTGTGGGCCAACTCCGGATTTTTTTTTTTTTTTTTTACAATAAACCTTCAATTTATTACAGAAATTAAGATGTTGAGTGCACTAGTAGAAACCTGATAGCTAGGTTAAACTTCACCAAATTCTGAAATAGAGAATTTGAAATATATATTAGTGGGAAAGTTTCTCATTATAATCAATTGAAAAAAAAAAAAAAAAACTCGCTTGTTTTCACTCTTCCTCTGGCCTTTCGTGCTTTAGAAGCGGTAGGTTAGTTGACTTGACCTAATGGAAAATTGAACCTTCTCATCACGTTAACTTCTACACGCTCACACACACACATCCCAAGCCATAATCGTCCAAATCTAAATTTATGGAAATTTTTCTTGTGAACAGTGTAACAACATTTCCAAGTGTCGCAGCTCAATTAGGAAAGAGAGGGAGAGAAAACACTTATTGTATTCAATTTTCAATATTCTAGTCTTACCATTACAATTAGCTTATGAATATATTTATAACCTTCTAACAAAACAAATAACAAATACACACTGAAATAAATGATATTATAGACAAATAACAAAAAGCTAATAACAAAGCAAAGTAAAATATGAAAATGATTAATAAAGTTATAACTTTCTACATCATAAGTCATATTTGTGCATTTTTAATGACTGCAAAAGTGGCATTACTACCGCTTTTGAGATATGTATACATATATAGGTGTGGTTTTAATGGTTACGTTTCTAATATGTACTGTTATTATTAAAGGGTGTTTGGCAGGGTGGTGTGAACCGTTGGATAGAACTATTTTTACTGTAACATGTGAGAGCTTTATACTATAGCGATTTTTTTTATTATTGTAGTATATGAGAGCTTTGTACTGTTTATAACTGAAAAAATAGTGTCAACCACTTTTGCCAAACACAAGGTTAGTCGATATAAATCTAACGGTTGTAATGAATTGACTAGTTGACTAAAAAAATTAATGATAATTAATAAGGTTGAATTATTATCACACCACATCATCGATTATTGTTAAAATATATCTTTTTGGGATATGTAATCATTGAAGAATAGCCACTAAAAGCAAGTCCATATATTTATATTTTGTAATAGTCCATCTATATATTTTGTGTACATATGTAGTGTGAAAGAGAATAAATACACCAATTCCTTTACTCTCAAATACACCATTGAATAATCAGATTGTACTGGATTCTTTGGATAAAAGATGTATTCAAATTTAAAGCCAGATTGCAATACATGTTAATTTTACTTAAATATATCTCTTTAGAAAAAAAGCAATTTAATACATGCCTTGGCCTTAAATAAAGGGATTACACAGCCTGCAATAAGTAATAACAGATTCTGCAATATCCTAAATAATTGAACCCCTGTTTTAGCATGAAAAGGGACACAAAATCTATAGCATTAATTTTCTAGAAAATTTTCCGTCCTTGATTAAATAATGTTATAATACATGTGTGGAGTGATTTGGTGTGCAAGACAAAATTATGATTGACCATAGACCACGTGATAATATATGGCGGATTGTCTGTTGTGGTACCATTTTGGAGTTAAGAGAATGGCGTGAGAAAGGTGTTAATGTATAGTACAAAGTCAAAATGAATTGTACTCAAAAGTGGTGCTTCACTTTCACAGACACACACACATATATATATATTTATACGTGGTCACGAGAACTTGCAAAGAAAACAGTTGAGCTTTCCATCCCCTATCGTTCTCATTTATCTGCTAATTTGTATAAAATTTGAAGGTAACATTGAACTAAACACTATTCTTCACCTGGTCTTAATATCACACTTCTAACCATGCCCCCTGAATTTCATATCGTAAAAAAAATACGTCAGGAAATAACAGAACATATCTTAAAAATTTCATCAGACTTTACATACAAGTAAGTGAGAGGTTTAACATATTATAAGATATAACAAATATAAAATTTTAGAATTTTAGAATTTTAAAAGGGACCAACTATAAATTTTACCAAATTTCATATATTTTATCAAAGGAAAAAAATTCTAGGTGGAGCGGCCACTATCTTCAGCTATATGTTGCTCGGTCTAATTGAGCAAACTGTATGTGTCTATATCATGGGCATATATATAGCAAGAAGCATTCCATGCCACCATCTTATACATGCAATGATTAAACATATATATTCTAGGGACCCTGCAATCTGAATGTATCTTTGAATTTAATAATATAATAACAATAAGGAGAAAAAACTGAATTGAACTGTAGAGTTAAGGTCATATATATATTGAGGCTAGTAAGTACTAGCCTCATTAGGAATCTTAATCCAAGCAAGAAAAAACAAAATTAATAAAGTGTTTAGGGTTGTGGTTCCAACCACGCAGTCTTAACCAAACAGTGTAACGCTCGTAAATATTAGAGTCTAAAGAAAGCTTTTATGTGGTTTTAACTCTGAAAAACAAGATAAAAATAAATCCTAATTGAAAATAGAGTCCTATTTTAACTAAAAGCAAATTCAATCCAAAATAAGGTTTCAGACTTGTTATACATCAATAACATTAATCAGACAGAATGTTCTCTGCATTGTTCAACCAGTCACTATGTTCACACAAGTGACAGACACTTGGGGAGTCACCTGTTACCTCAAATATAACAACAAGACGTGCAAAAAATTATTGTTTCCATGCATTTCTATCATCTCTGCACCAAGAACATTAATCAGACAGAATCCATTGACCCCACGTTTAGTTTTTTCTGGCGGAATGATATAACGTGGAGCATGTTTCCATACGTCCTCTAAAACAGTTTGTTTTAAGAAATAAAAAATTTGGCAATTTCTTAGGTGGAAAACGAAAATATATCCAGCGATAGGTATATTTATTTAAGCTATTAAATTTGCATTAAAAAAAAAAAGTGTTTTGACTAAACTTAAAACTTTCAAAAACGTACAGTCCAATGGTAGTGGTTCCCCGTGAAAGTCCTCAAGCAAATTACCTTTAAGTCCTCAAGGAAATTACCTTTATCCATCATATTCTCCTTTTTTTTATAGTATATTAAAAAAAATAAAAATAGGGAATTTCAAAACTTAATCAAGAAAACTATTGCTGATTCTTCCAAGTTAAGGAAAAGTGACCTATTTTGACTAATTTAAATATAGTTCAAAACTTCCTAGAACAACAATAACTCCCCTTGTTCTGGTCCACCACTACGTATAACTTGGCCCATTGTGCTATTGAAAGCCTCAAATTCTCAATATATACAAACTCACCCATTGGCGTTGGAATAGTGAGAAAATCATATTGCTCTTATGGTCTAAAAAGTTCATAATATAGTGGTTGTTTATATATTTTAACAGTAAATTCACACCCGACTATACTAATAATAAGAAGTTCGAATCCCTTATCTTCGAATTCAAAAAAAAAAAAAAAAAGTCACAATCTATATGGTGAAGCCCATTAAGATATATTTACAGCAGAAAGAGTATCAAAGACGATGAATTGAAGAATTATAGACAATAGGAAAAAAAAAAGTTTATTAACTTATACAAAATGAAACAAAAGAGATTACATCAGTCCTGATTTCCCAAAAGAAGAAAAAAGTCTTCTTTTTGATGCTGTTTGGTATAGACCCGTCATGGTTTGCATGAAGAAAATCAACACTAGAAGACAAAGTGCCACTGACCCCACCCCCAAGAAACAAAACGACACCAAAACAAAGAAAGAAAGACGTTTCCTCTTCAATTTGCCACCGTCAAGTTTCACTATTGAATGCCAAGCTAAGAATCACCAAAAAAAGCTAACTTGAACATGAACAACCCCATTAGAAGTGCAGCCAAAAGAATAAGTAGCATCAAAAGAGCCGTGCAAATTCTGTGCTTCTGGTATTCCAAGAGAAGAAGACCGCCAACCAGCTACTTGAAATTAGTTCTTCAATCCTCCAATGGTGGAAACTCATTGAGATCAAAATCAAGAGCAATCTTACTATCACCCTTTTGAGCAGAAATCTGATCTCCGCCATCATCATCATCATCTTTGTCATGATCTGTTGTTGCAGTTTCATCCGTCGACAGTGATGAATCATCGTTATCATCGTCATCTGAACTCAACAAGTGGTTATCGATGATGATGTTCTTCTTCTTTGTAATAGTAGTAGTCTTGTTGTGGCTTGAACTGTGACCTCCTAGCGCTTGGTAACTTGGGAAAGACCTCTTGCAAACACTGCATACATATTGACCACCATTACTGCTATTCCTACTTGGTAATTTTGCCTTATTACTAGTGCTAGTTGTAATTACTTTTCCCCCTCCTTCTTCTAGGTCTGCCAACTTCATCTTCTTTCTTCTTTTCTTGCCCTTGTTCTTGTTCTCTATTTTCTTCATTGTGTAGTCCTCCTCCACCGAATTCTCTTCTTCTTCTTGTCCCCCTTCCTCCTTTTCTTCTACTTTTCCTTTATTCTTATTAATCCGATTAAGAACTGCTAGAAATTCAGAGCGAGGTTTCTGATGAGAAAGCAACATGAGATCAATGACAGCTTCCTTCATTCTGTTGTCCATGAGATCAACGAAATTGGAGGTGGCTGAGGAGGAAGAGGAGCAGCAGCCGGTGCTGTTGCAGCTACCTCTTTTGGCTGTGACGGGCCAATTGCCATCCTTGAGAGACTTTGTCAAGTCTCCTTCATGATCATCACTAGTGGAAGGAGGAGGAGTTCTAGGCGAATCAAAAGAAGGCATTAGTACTCGAGACTCCCTTTTTGGAGTGGCTGCTGGTGAATCATCATCAATCATCTGGTAATCATCAGAAGTGATCATTGAGGAGCCTTGCTTAATTACAGAAGAAGACCAAGAATAAGAAGAAGGGGGTTGAATCCCCCTCCAACCCCTATCAGGATGGGACCTCATGTGACCAAAAAGCGACTTCATCGACGGGAAACTCCTCGCGCAAAGCGGGCAAACCTGTTCATCTTCGTCCTGTTCTTCTCCATCTGCTTTTCTTTTGTTGTTGGGCTTTGCAACTACAACTGTATTTTTGTTGTTGTCGTTTTTGAGGGGAAGATTGTGCATTCTCTTGTGACCACCGAGGGCTTTTCCAGACTTGTATCGCTTGTTACAAACTTGGCACACAAAAGGCAACTCTTCATCTTCATCGTCAACTTCTTCTTCTTGATGATGATCAGCTGGCTTTAGCTTGTTAATGTCATCATGATCTGGTTTCGGATTGATTTTCAACTTTAAGCGAAGTCTTCCAATATTATTCTTTGCAGCTTCTTTCTTCTCTGTCTCCATTATTATTATGATCAGAAGAAAAAAAAAAAGACGAGAGGAGGGCTAGGAATTAGCATAAATGTCGAGGAGGGCTAGGAAGATGTTACCGTTTTTAAAGAAAGAGAAATCATGAAAAGTAAAAGCGTAAGGAGGAAAACAAATTAGGAAATTTTATTGCTTTTAAAATTTAAATTAAGAATCTAAACCCCTTTAATTAAGCTACAAAGGAAAGACTTTTGGTTTTCTCGTAGAGAGGGAGAGAAAGTGGTATGAATATTGACGAGCCCTTTTATTTATTTATTTATTTATTATTATTTTCTATTGAGTTATTCCTTTCCTGACATCTTTTAAATATCTTCCTTTTTTTTTCCCTAAAGATTTGAACTTAGAATCTCCCTTCTAATCTATCCATTTTTACCAACTTAGCCAGTACTAGTTAGCCTGTAGACTAACTTTTCAGTTGATAAACAAAACATAAAAAAATAAATAAAACTCTAATTGTTGTTATAACTACTAAACATGTATGCAGACTTCAATTTCGTATCAACTCATGCGATAATCATTTTCTCCCTCAAAAGGCTGTTTTTAAAGAGTTTCGAAAGTGAAAGCATGGGAGATAAAGACTTAACTATTTCATTTTCTTTTCTCTTTAGCAGTACTCATGGTTGTAATTTTTCGCAATTAACTTTTGTTGGGTAATAAGAAATCTCGTACCATTTAAACAAAAAATAAAAATAAAACAATTTTGTAAGATATGAATGTTATTTGAGCATGAGAACTTCATTGGAAACCAGTCCCACGTCATGTTTATACTTTGCGCAGCTTTCCTTTATAATGATCATTCATCAATATTAGAAATTTGACCACTCTCTTTCAGAATTTCAAGCTTCCTTTCATTAACTAAACAAAATCCTACTTTCAACATCTTCATCTTCGTGATCATCATCTGTAGTAGTGGGCAAGACAGTGTTTTTTTGTCCCTAAATTTTCTCTTCAATTATTATCTATATATATATATATATATATGCAATTAGATATTGTCTTGGGACTAACTGACTTTTGATTACATGAGGATAATATATTTAGGAGAGAAAATTGGAAGCTAAAAGGACGACTTTTGTCGTGGTATGAACGAGTCATTACCAAGGAGATTAAGATATTGACCAACTCTGATAAACAAAGAAATTTGAGTGTCTTTATTTTTATTTTTATTTTTTTCCCTTGTTACAATATCATTACGACTCGGCGGTTCAATTGGGTCACGCAACAACTCTTGCATCGTTCAAAACTCCTCCTTTTTTTTTATTTTTAATATTGCTTTCAACCTTTTCACAATTTGTTCTTGACGGTATTTATAAATAAATAAGCTTCAAAAAGTTGCTTTCGTGACATATACAAGCTGAGGCCTTGAAGATAGCTGCTTTAAAAATAAAATAAAATAGAACAGAATAGAATACAAATAAACTCCCTCTGCAAAATTCTTCAAAAAGAAAAAGAAAACTCTCTGCAACTTTGAAAGATAAAATAAATACCTTTCGCAAAAAGGTCGATATTTGATGCTTCTAAAGTCGGTCCCTTTGCCCAAAGGCAGTGCTTATTATTTTTCAACATATTTCTTCAAAACACTTTTGTTTTTTTGCTTTTTGGAATAACTTCTCTTGTTGATTGTTTCATAATATTAGACACATAAAGCTTTTTCTACTATGCAATTACTCTTGTTATCAATTTGTTAAAGCAGAGAGATAAGCTCTCTTATCCATTTCTTAAAGTAAAAGAGTTACTAACCTCTTCAATCACCTTTTTCTTTTACTCTTTTTTGCGAGACGTTACATTACATATTTTGTTTTAAATTGTTGCTGCTTAATTACAGGATTGAATACTCACTCATTGTGGAATGCGGAGAGACTATCTTAATCTACCAGCTACTAGAATAAGGTTTAAGCATAAACCGGCCTTTAATTACATCGAAACAACAATTGATTGTGAAAGGCTGGTTGTTTTTAAGATGATTTTAAGGTAGGGCAAAAAAAAAAAAAAAAAAATTCACATCTTGTTACTACTCAAAAATATGAAAATTTCGCATACCGTTACTGCTCAATTTCAAACATTTGATCATATCGCAACCATATTAAAATTAGAAAAAGATATATGATGACCATATTAAAATTAGAAAAAGATATATGATGACCAATGGTAGGGTATTCTTTTATAGCCTATTATTAGTGTTTTTTTTTTTTTTTTCTAACTCCGAAAAAAGTTATCAAGTGAGGTAAGTCAAACTGAAACATGGGTGGACTTGAATTAATCTTACATGTATTGTATTATATACAAAAAAAATACAATACAATATAATATGATGTGTCAAACAAACTTGTAAATGCAATTCAAGAAAATATTGAATTTCAAATACACGACTTTGACCTCTTTTTTTCCCGTCCGACAATCAGCTTGACTTCCAACTTTATTAAGTTATAAATTGCACATAATTCCAATTTACGGCACTGATTCATGGGCAGATGTTATAGACAGAACAATTCGTTGAAAGTTTCCAATTCGCAGCTTTTGACTTTGACCAGACAACTAAATCCTTCAAGCCATAAAAGTCGTAGAAAGAGAATTCTCGAGCTCATTAGTTTATCTCAATAACAAAAATCTATGTAACTTCTTAAGAGTGAAAAAACAAGGGAATGTTTCTTATAGAAACTTCCTTTAGTTGCTTAATAGTTTAATCTATAATTGATAATAGTTTTTTTATCATGAGTAGTAAATTTTTAATGTGAACAGACCATTAACAAACAAATTCAATGGTTAAAACAACAATTCCTATTGTAAAAGTTCCTAAAAAAGAACTTGAACAAAATTGTAGTCTTCATCCTATGTTAGACTTCATAAGAGAGAGCGTCATGCAGTTTTCTAAAGACAAACATGCCGAAAATGCAGCCATACTAAAAGAAAACTTATAGGCTATTCGCAGCCTCGGTTGAAACCACAGTTATTTCAATAATGTTTTCTCTTACATGCTAAAATGACTCATTTCCTTAATGGCCTATAAGATTGAAAGAACAAAGTACTAGAACTTCAAGTTCAGTAAAAACAATAAAACAACAACTACATTAAACTACAGAAACGTACAACGGACAGCTAATAATATCCCAAGAAAAGGGTTCCCTATGCAAACACTAATAATATGGAGACGATTAAAGAGTCGTTGCGTTATACGAAGATTTGTATTCTAACATTTCATTCTTGTATCTCTCCTTGTCTCTGAGCCCTTTGTCTTGATAAACCTGCAATGCCACCAATTATCATTGGTGGAGCCAGAAAAAAAAAATTTTCCACAAGGACACCATACGAGAATTAAGAAATACAAAATAATTTTCAATCGAACGAATGTGGAGACACAGTTATAAATTTTCTTATTAAATTGTGATACATGTGAATTTTATAGAAATTTTACGGACAAAAAACAAAAATTTTATGATCTACATTGGGCACGTGTCCCTATGGGATTGTATGTGACTAACATACTCCTAGAAAGGATGTTTATGTTCATAATGCACATGGACTGAAAATTTTAAAAATACAAATAGCAATAGGCATAATCATAAGAATTTTCTTCTCATACATGTCAAGTAACCTATGCAAGTAAATACGCTCATGAAAGGTAGGGAAATGGATAGAAATAATAAAACAAGAAACATACTTGTTTTTCCGCTTCAGTAAGATTATTCCAGAGAAGCCCAATTGTCTTGCTGATGGCCTTCTCTTGCCCATAGTACATAGGTTTTAGCCTCGCATAATGCTCTGCAAAGAAGAAATTGTAGCCACTCCTATTTGATTTGGGCCGAGATGGGTCCCGCAATGCCAACCGGGATTTCTTTCGGTTCCTACGACTACGCACATCTGAAAGGCATGAGCTTTGAGAAGTATGGAAGGGAACATGATATAAGACGCCTTGCAGCTGATCCGAACCCAAGTTAACCGTTATGAGATAACCGTTCTCAAACTTTCCATCAATTGCTCCATTGACATTAGAGCCAGGCTGCAATTCCAGGGTCGCTGCATAAAGATTATGCATAACAGATCCTTATCTCAGTTATTATTTCTCAAGAAAACTAATAATAAGTAGCAAAGTCAACAAACTAATGAAACCAAAAAGCACTAGACTTGGCATATCAAAATGGTAAATACTCACCCTGACCAGGTAACTGGTTCCTAATTGTGCCTTCTTCGGCGGTTCCTAATTCATTGGCAAGGTTTCTACTAAGAGGATCTAGAGCATAAAAACAATCGAACCATACATTAGCCCATCTGTGGAAGATTTTCCAGACAAGTTTATGAAAGAATCAAGAAACACGTGTCCAATTACCATCCCTTGAAATAGAAGGAACTTGCTTGTGGAAATAATACACCTGCTCAAACTGATAGAGCAAAGATTGGTAGTACTTCCTTAAGACAAATGAAGCACTTGTAATTGTCGATGGGAAATTGAAGACCACAATCACCTCCTTCCATTTTCGATCCTTAAGTACCTGTGAACATATTTAAAGAATTTAAAGCACGAATTTCTGGAAAATTTTGCATAAACAATATCAAAATTGTTTAAGAGATGACTTGTATAAAGTAGCACTGTCAAAAGAATCTATAAAGAACTAATGGCATGTTTACAAAGGGATTATCAGTCAAGATTTAGTAAGGCTGCAAAAGTAAGTCTGTGATTTGTTCCAATTCAAAGGAAAACAAGACCAGTGGATAACTTAGGATTGGCTTTCTCTTCATTCCATACATCATGTGGGCCCCACCAGATTGATACTATGGAACCGTTTCTTTTCCACTCATCGTATTGAAAACATGCCCTAAATGGAGACAAGGTAAAAAGTTGTAGTTCATCACAACATTAATTGTCAATTCAGCTGATTTTCTTCACAACTCAAGTCGTTCACATGTAAAGCGAATTCAATCGCATGGAGTTGGTAAACCTCAACTAATCCTACTTGAATGATAAGGAACAAAGCACTTGACCACTTTTTAGATACTAGCATAGGTTCAACACTTATAGAATTTCTTTATTGTGGAGTAATGAACAACACTACCTGCAAATGCAATAAGAAAACGATAATGAAATGAACAAACCTTTTCAAGACCACCACGGGATGTTACTTCTACAAAAAGGCGGTGCAGATCCAGTGCCTTTCCTCCTACAGTAGGAATCCTGACAACAAGCAGTCGAAACTGTTAATCTTATTGTCATCCATTTTCTGTTTTCTCTGCTCTCTATTATGTTGCATAAGTGAATATTCTTAAGACCTCGATACTCCAGAGTCAATAGAAACTTTTATGCTGACTATTAATAAACATATTTGAGAGAATCAAGTCCCCAGTTGCGGAACAACTGGAGGTAGAGATCTGGGGATCAATCCCCATAAAAGTGAAAATCTTCAAAGCATTTAACATCTTCTTTGTAAGCAAAGTAACAAAAAAAAAAAAATTCTTTCCCACGTTTTGATTTTGCTCTATTAGCCAGCCTATATACGGAGTAACAACTTTTATTTAACGAGCCATGTGTATCATGTGTGCAGCAATAGCCCCAACAACAGATTTGTGATCGACATATCGCATGTCCCCATGTCCGCCACCTATAATTCCTCGTAAATCTAATGAAACAAGTTAACCAAGCTACAACTTAATTGAGCCCATAGTCATGTAATTATTCCAAGCGCCAACAACCTGATGTACTAATGTACAAGCAAAATACCAGACCAATGAAAAGACTGCCTTTCATGTGTGTACATGTCGTAGACTCTCCTATTTAATGAGCTATTTTATTCCAAAACCTACTTACTTATAATTTCTTTTTTGTCGATACGTCCATGGGATATATAAAATGAAAAGCAAGATTTATGTTTAGCTGTGTAACACATGTAAATTCACTCTTTTTGCTCATAAACCTCTCTTGATCATCACATTAACTTTTAATGAACCAAGGAATGGCGCAGAAATTTAATGAAATCTTAAAAGACTTGATTAGTGTTAATTGAAGCCTCTTCACACAATGTCCAACCTAAAACAGAGAAACCAAATTAATTGAAACCAAAATCCTAAGTTTCTTAAACAAACAATTGAATACAAAGATATAATTTTAAGGGAAAGGCAAAGTAGTACAAAAAACAAAAAATGGAAATTTAACAAGCAGTGGGAAGAGCTAAAAACAGAAGACAAACAAATTGGTATGAAAGAACATAAGACAACAAAAACCAAGAAAATAAAATAAAATAAGCAAGCAATAAACAAATAAAAAGCTTGATTATAAACAGACCCACATTCACAATTCCAAAAAAAATCCCAATTTTGCTTGTTAGTATTGGGAAAAGCTAAAGAAGCTGAAATCTTTGAATAGATAAGAAAAATTTGAACTAAACAAGAAGAAGAAAAGGACAGTGAATGAAAAAGGAGGGCTTTTTTTTTTTTTTTTTTTAAGTTACATGAATTTGGTGCCAAACGAATTGTGGAAAGCCCTGAGCTTTTCCCAGAAAAGGTCGGAGTTTTGAGCGACATCCTCGTACTTGGCGGTGGCAGCAGCGGAAGAAGAAGACCCATTTGCTGAAATGGAAGAAGAAGATGAAGGGGATGAAGATATTATTGGGTTTGGGACCTGCGAGGAGGACAGGTTATGGCGATGCCCATACATTTGATTTTTGATTTGAGTTAGAGAGAGAGAGAGAGAGAGACAGTGGGGCTACAGAAGAACAGAATACGATAGTTACATCAAAACAACACAAAAATATCCCAATATATACACATGTAATTTTTTTTTTCATTTTTTATGTATTTTTAGCTTTGTCGTTCCTAATTATTCAATTAATTAGCATTCTTTATCAAAAAAAAAAAAAAAAACCTTGTTCTTGTTCATATATTCTATTAAAAGATCTTGGAGTCATTCCCCTGAGGGAAAAAATGCTTGCTATAAAATGTGAAGTAAGGATCATTAATTGACTTTGTTTTTTAAAAAAGAAGTGAAATACGGATTATTAATATTTAAAAAATAAAGTACCGATTATTTATATGGGTTAATGAGACAATTGACGCAATTACGTTTATTGAATTAAAATATGACTCTAATTTGTAAAAATTCTACAAATGTCTCGTAATGATGTCATTAAAATTATTTATATGTAATTATATAGTATAATATATAATATCATTAAGATAATTCCTATATCATTAAAGACATTTTTTAAATATTTTAAATATTGTGTTAAATTTTAATTTCATAACAATAATTTAGACATATATTGTAATTTTTTCTATTATTATTTATAAAACAAAGTATTTTATCCGATGAAAATTACAAGTGAATAAAATATTAACTAGGCATATCTCAACAAAAAAATTATTTCATTAAAAGTATTAATTGTGCATGCTAGGCTTTTCATTTTGAGCAATACTATAACCTGGTTATGACCCACTTAGAGAATAAGAGGTAAGTTATTAGGCCCAGCTCTTGTCTCTAATAGGGTTTTCGAGAGGATTAGAGTTTTTTGCCCTTATAAAAGTGACGAATTTGCTGACGTGTAATATTATAATTAGTAGTTTAATAAAGAATATTATAATAAATAGAGGAAAAGAACAAAAAAAATTAACAATTAAAAATTCTCTAAGACAACGTAACATAGTTTTTTACCTTGTTTTGGAACTTTGTCAAAAGTTTAAAAAAAAAAGTTTAGATTAATTTTTTGTAGTATTTTTTTTCACAAAATTTAATTTGTTATAGTATTTTAGATTGTTGTATTCATAAGATTCTAACCTTTTCTTTTAAATTTCACTTGTTTTGGGTTGAAATTAATTAATAATACGCTCAATAATTATTGAACCATTGATGTATTATTATTTTCAATAAATTACAAAAATTCCTCTTTATCTATAGTCTTTGTAAAAATATACCTCATAATTTTTAAAATGTAAATTTGTCCCTTTGACGAATGAAATAATGACGAAAAAACTCTTTATATTAAGAATTTTAACCCAGTATTCAAGGACAACAAGATGTTTCATTGTAATGTGGTTTTTATACTGATCAGTGTGCAAAACGCATTAGGAAAAGTTAAAATCATTACTAACTTTGAAAACATTTAAATTTCCTTCTAATGTGGTTAATATAGTGATGAGTATGCAAAGGTTGAAAAAAGATAAACGGTTGGGTTAGTGTTTTAGAATCTTATGTGATGTTTGATAGAGTAGTATGGAATGAAGTTTATTTTACCTTTCAGGAAAGCAAAAGATGAACAATAGTTGGAAAAAAAAAAAAAATGTAAGATTGGTTGGTACGTGGTGGAAAAAGGCAAAATAATACAATGTATGTGGCTTTTTTTTTTGAAAATTTATTGTAATCTGATAGGTGGTTTATGAAAGGGAGCAGGAAATACAATAACCTATGAATTTGGACGCTGGAATTGTAAATGCAGCCTCAAACAAGGAAATGTTGAGGGCAAGCAAAAGGCCATTTTTAACAACTTCTTTTCTATCGAAGGCTCCATCGTTCAAGACATTTGATTTGTCTATGTTACATTGTCGTTTTTCCATGTGATGATTTATTGTTATATATTGTCAATGTCGTTTTGTAGTCTTTGTCAATTATTTTCATACTGTAGTTGTTTTGAAGTTAATGCCGTTTTCTCATTTGATATTTTTTTGATGTCATTGTCGTTTCACCGTGTGATGTTGTTCTTGCATGATCATTTTGTGATGTCATGTTATTTTCGTCTTTCTTGTTTTCGTTTCTTTTCTGCTGTCATCTTAATCAGATTATTCCCGATTATCTATTGTCGTTTTCCCAGTTGATGTTAGTTTTCGAGGTTGTTCTGGTTTTGGGGAAAAATAGAAATCAAGGAAAGTAATCAAAATTAGGTAGCAAGGAAAGTCCCATCTTCAAGACTATAGAAAATATAACCGCAAAAAAATCAATATTGTGTTTTTGGGGAAAAAGCATTTTTCAAGGGGAAAAAATCACTATAGTGGGTATGATCGCAATAATTGTTGTTGTTTTTTTGTTAATATTGTTTCCTCATTTGACTTTCGTGAGTGAAAAATTTACTAGGGTGTATAAAAGATCCGAATCAACCAAATTAATTAACAAAACCGATCGAGCCAATGTCCAAATTTTAATTGATCGAACCGAAACACTTTCTGTAAAAAACTAAATTGAACCAAACCTGTCATGGTCAGTTTTTGGTTGGCAATTTGACACCCTCGGTTCCAACCACATCGAACCAAGGATGAACCAAGGATGGGTAAATATTTTTCTTTAGTCTTTTTACATGGAGAAAGTCAAAAGGCCCAATAGCCTAATAAAATTACAATATCCTTTTGCCGTTAAAATTGAATTTGAGAAAATTACATACTATATCATGCTTTTAAAAGTTGTGTTTATTTATAGCACATTTAGAAAAGTTTATATAACATTATTATTTGTATTACATATTAAGTTATGCCACAAATAAATAAATATGTATAACATTTATAAAAAAGGATCAAATTTTATGAAAATTTCCCATCGTATTTGCTTATGATGGAATTATAATACGACCATTTCCTTATAATTTTGTTTGTGAGGTAGTATAGACAAATACATAATAAATTTGGATGGCTAAATCTTAGAAGAAACGACACATACATCTTGCAATCCTTTTTTGCTTCAATTTTAAATCCATAGAAGTTCCATATTCGGCGTTTTCCAAAATCATGCATATCCCATTACAAGCTCTATTCATGTTTGGTCCACGACATGTTACACTTTCTGGAAAATATTTGCTTGTCTTCCATTGGCCCTTAAAGTGAAAATCTTGTTTGACTCCTTCCCCTTTGGCTTTTAAGCTCGTAAATTGCTAAGATAATACTGAGCAAAACGGTTCGAATTGTGATTTAACCTTATAAATTGAGAATGCTTATAATTAATAGAGTACAATGGCCACTATTTCAGGAAACTAGTTAATTTACATCTTTTTGGTGCGTGCGTTTGAGAGAGAGAGAGAGAGAGAGAGAGAGAGAGGAAATTACTGGTCTAGTAGAAAGAAGAGGGAAAAATATTAAGGGGCTTGAGATTGGTTCACGAGAAACGACACATACATCTTGCAACATTCTCTTTATTGGTCAATTTTAAATCCATATAAGTTCCACACTCTGCGTTTTCCAAAATTATGCAAATCCCTTTACAAGCTCTATTCATGCTTGCTCCATGGCATTTTACACTTTGAGGAAAATGTTGGCATATCCTTCATTTGTCCTTGATGCCAAAATCTTGTTTTGAGTACTTGTTCTTCTTTGGCTTTAGACATAAATTTCTTAAAATAATTAATCAACGAAAAGAAATATGCTTAAATATATAAATGATTCTATTAATGGAAATTATTGCCAAAATTACTAGGAATATGGTATACGCACATTAATAATAAATCATATAATAATACTGGAGAAAGAAAGCTACATACCCATTATAAAAACTAAAAACGATAAAGATAGAGATTGCAAGGAAAAACAAGTTCTTGGATGTATTTGCCATTTTCTTTCCGGGAAAATGACGATAAAGTCAGTATTATTTATAGTATAAGTCGCATTGCATTTTTTTCCCTTCTGAAGTTGCATAGTTTTTAACTGCTTGCTTGTTCAGCCAATATATGTCCATCAAAGGACTTAAACAACAATTTTTATATAGTTTAGTTGAGAGCTGCCACAAAGAAATTATATATTGTCTCTTCAAATACACCTTTGTATACTTTTTTTTTTATGGTTTCAGTTCAAGAAGCGACGTGCTAAGAAATTATATATTGTCTCTTCAAATACATTTTTGTATACTTTTTTTATGGTTTCAGTTCAAGAAGCGACACGTACATCTCCTAAATCTTCAATTTTAAAACCATACAAATTTCCAAGTCTTTTTTTTCATAATTAAGCCTTTAAGTTCATAATTAATAAGAGTATAAAACCTACAAGTACAAGTTTCGATTAGATTATCTGAAACGGCAACAATATGATAAGCTCAATAATACTATATGTGTAAGATGAACAATTATGAAGGGGTGTAGTAGTTTAAGAAAATAGTTGACTTGAGACAAGTTAACACATCCTTAGCAGTCCGAGCAAGATTTCAGCCGATAATTAAGTACTTGATCTGTTTTATTCGATAAAATTCAAGTAATTAAATCAAGAGTTTTTGTTGAAAACCCTAGTACTTATTGTACGTTAAGATTTGTGATATTCTACAATTCTGTAATTAGAGTGAATTCGGTAGTATTCAATATCATTAAGTATTATGAGAATTAGAAATCAGTTCAAGTTCAAAAAACCTCACATCTCAAAATCGAGATGAGGAGAGTTTATCAGCAAGAAACTTGAAATTCGCTTAGAAAGAATTATAAGTGTAATATTACATTAGCAGTGTACAGATAGATACTATAACATAGCTGAACGAAATTAATTAGCTATCCTTTAATTTAAAAAGTTTCATGTTAGTGAGATCAAGGAATTATAGTTTTTAAGCGTTAAAGAACTTAGGTAGTACTTGTGATGACCAATAAACCCAAGAAATTAATGATAAAATTTAAATATTGAAGTCGAGGATTTTTATGAAAAATCTCATGTCACGTTTTATGATTTGAGAATTTGTGGAATTATGAAATAAATTTCAAAATTCTATATTAGATATTAAAGGGAGATTGCATGGCCCATTCAAGCAAAAAAAATTGGTTTATGATTTTACACTGCGATTTAAAGGCGAGGAAAATTTAAACCGTAAATTAACTTAAAATTCATTGTAAAAGATTTTCAACAGTGTTCAGAGAAACACTCTAATAGACAAATATCCTTAATTGCTTATTAGTTAGAATCAGAAATACACGAGTAGTATTTTTGATAAAAAAATAAAGTTATCTGAACTCGAGAATTGATACTGATGAAAACTATGTTATTTTCGAGACAAGTGTAGAAAAAGTCAAATTAGGAATATGATATACACACATTAATAATAAATCATATAATTGTGACGACCCTCACTACGTGGCCGTCACTTAACTTAACTTGGTCGTAACTTTAACATACTTATTAATAAGGTACAAAATTTCAGGATAAATTTTTTTTTTTTAAATGGATTCTTGTTGTGGAATCCTTGACATGAAACCTTGGAGGGAATAATGATTTCTCAAAGAAAATAAATTATCAACTTACAACTTCAAAAGATGTAATAATCATTTCTTGAAAACTTAATTTCGTAACTTAACAAGTTACATAAATTTCTTAAACATGATAGTAACGTAATAATAATTATTACGTTTTTAACTCAATTATAATTTATAAATCATGATACTTTACATAACTCATAACATTTATTTCTTAAAGCATAACTATAGTAATTTCCTAGAACTTTTCTTTTTAAGCATAAAGATAGTTATTTAACAACTATTACTTTAAGGATATTTCTAAAATTAAATAAAACTAATTTCAAAATAATTTTAAATTAAATGTTAAAATGAAATCTTATTTAAATGCTCTGTAAAACTTTCTTAACATCAATCATATATTTTACTTATAAATTGACATCTTAAACATAACATATTGATATCTTAAAAATTTACCTTTTCCAAACTTATCATAATAATAATTACTTGAAACTCGTT